>SZWC01016618.1:24621-46996 GCA_023375785.1 Penium margaritaceum | reverse complement strand
TAATGGCGCTACCGGAAAGCTGGGGGTCCTTGATCACCGTATTTGGCGGTTGGAAGGAGGCAGATCTGACGTACGAGGCTGTCGCCGAACACGTCCGCAACGAGTCCATGCGACGCAGTGGCAGTGAGGCAAATATCTCAGCCTATGCCTCTCGCTTCGGTGGACAAAGTGCAAGCTCTCGCTCCAGTCAAGGCAACAGCGGAAGCGGTGGCGGTGGAGGGAAAGGCAACGGTGGCGGGAAGAGTTCCAAGAAGCCCGGCAACTGTCACAACTGTGGCAAGGCTGGGCACTGGGCTAGGGACTGTCGTAGTCCCAAGAAAGAAGGCGAGAACAAAGGTGGAAAGGAGAAGAAAGAGCTCACCAACATGATGGCTAGGGGGCTGTCCATGAAGGGGGCAGCGATCCTTAGGCCCGGGGCATTTGCCCTTGACTCGGGCACCAACCACCACTCATCAAAAGAGAAGGGTGGATTTGTCTCCATGGCCGAATATGTCATGCGCATCAAGTGTGCAAACGGCGGCGTCGTCCAAGCCATGGGCGAAGGAGACAAGGTGATCACGTTCAACGTGAATGGTGCGGAGAAGGCGGTCAACCTTCAAAAGGTGGTATACATGCCCTCCTTCGCAGCCAACTTGCTGTCCGTCTCACAAATCACCGACAACAACATGACGGTGGTGTTCACCAACAAGGAAGCGGTGGCCCTCAAAAACGAGTACATCCAGATTTTGTACACCAAAGACGACCTCATGCTTCAAGTTCCAAGAGTCGACGGCCTCTACGTGCTTCAAACCAAAGTCACCAAGGCGTTGGATGAGGGACTCGCATGTGCCACCAAGATAGTGGCACCGGAGCCAGAGGATGCACCGCCGGCGACCGCTGCGGCCGCCACATCAACCGAGGACACTGACGCTGAGCTGTGGCACCGGCGATTTAGCCATGTGGCCAACAGCACGCTGCAAAAGATGCAGGAGCAAGAGGTAGTCCACGGAATGGAAGGGTGTACCATGAAGCATGGCGAAGGGTGTGCATTGTGTAAACCATGCCTCCAAGCGAAGGCAAAGAAGAAGCCGTTTGGGAGAGGAGGTCAAAGAGCGGAGCACATCTTGGAGCTGATACACAGTGACGTGTGTGGACCCTTTTGCACACCGTCTAACAGAGGAAGCAAGTACTTCCTGACCTTCATTGATGACCACAGCCGTAAGTTGTGGATCTACTTCCTCAAAACAAAGGGAGAGGTCAAGGAGAAGCTCCTCGAGTTCGTCGCCATGGTGGAGCGACAAACGTCCAAGAAGGTGAAGACGCTTCGAAGTGACAACGGGGGTGAGTACGAGGCATGCAAGCCTTGGCTCAAGCATCATGGCATCCGCCACGAGCAGACCACCCCATACAATCCCCAAAGCAACGGCGTGGCCAAGAGGATGAACCAGACCCTGCTCGGCATGGTGCGAAGCATGCTCTTCGACGCCAAGCTTCCACCTCGCTTTTGGGCTGAAGCAGCAGCAACGGCCTGCTACCTCTTGAACCTCACACCAGCGACCGCCTTGCGGAAGCGTGGAAAGGAGCAGGACAAGCAGCTGAAGACCCCACAGGAAGCATGGTCGGGAAAGAAACCCAACGCATCCCATCTGAAGGTGTTTGGGTCAACTGCATGGGTGAAGATCCAGTCGGGAGAAGGTGGAGGCAAGCTTGACGCACGTTCGAGGAAGTGCGTCATGGTTGGGTACGACACGTCACACAAAGCCTATCGGCTTTGGGACCAGGCAGCAGGCAAGCTCGTGAGGAGCCGCGACGTCGTGTTTGACGAACGCACCCTTGGAANCACCAAAGCAAGAAGCCGCACCACTACCCCGGCGCAGTTTGCGACCAAAGAAAGCACCTTTGCGGTATGAGGATGATTGGACCGGCTTGAGCTGGTCGTGCATGGCTCAGGGAGAGCCATCCACAGTGGCGGAGGCGATGAATGGCCCAGATGCGGCTAAGTGGAAGGAGGCAGTGGACAGCGAGCTCGCGTCCATTGTCGAGAACGGCACGTGGGTGCTGGTGGATAGACCCGACAAGGCCCACGTGGTGGGATCCAAGTGGGTCCTCCGAGTGAAGAAGAAGCAAGACGGCAGCATCGACAAGTTCAAGGCAAGGGTAGTGGCTAAGGGGTTCTCTCAACGCCCGGGCTCTGAGTACGATGAGACGTTCGCGCCCGTCGTGACCTTTGCCTCCATCCGCTCTCTCCTTGGCATTGCAGCTGCAAAGAACCTGGAGATACACCAGATGGACGTCAAGACAGCTTTTCTTTATGGGAAGCTTGACAAGGAAGTGCTGATGGAGGTGCCCGAAGGAG
Organism: Penium margaritaceum; assembly: GCA_023375785.1. Lineage (NCBI taxonomy): Eukaryota > Viridiplantae > Streptophyta > Zygnematophyceae > Desmidiales > Peniaceae > Penium > Penium margaritaceum. The sequence goes on along the minus strand of SZWC01016618.1, from coordinate 44,661 downwards.
TCGAAGCTCCCGAGGGCAAGGTGTGCAAGTTGGTGAAAGCGCTCTACGGGCTGAAACAGGCCCCAAGGATGTGGTACAAAGAGATGGACGGTTTCATGACCGGTCTCTCCTTCGCGCATTGCCACAGTGTTCCGAGCGTGTATGTACGCGATGATGGGAGAGGGCTAATGCTGGTTGCACTGTACGTGGATGATCTGATCATCTGCTCGTCTTCGGTCGAGCTGCTGGATGAGCTGAAGTCTGACCTCAGCAAAAGGTTCAAGATGAAGGACATGGGTCCTCTCGAGTACTACCTCGGGATCGCCATCCACCGCAACCGAGTAGCCGGCACCATCGAACTCAACCAAACCAAATACATTGGTGAGGTACTGAAGCGCTATCACATGGAAGACTGCAAACCTGTCAGCATCCCAATTACGACCGATACGAAGCTGAAGGCCTCCATGTCGCCAAGAAACGAAGCAGAACAAAGGGAGATGCAAGACATCCCCTACCAGTCCGCCGTGGGTAGCATCATGTACGCCATGGTAGGGACTCGTCCCGACATCTGCTATGCTGTGGGACAAGTGAGCAGATTCGTGGCCAACCCTGGGCCACAACACTGGCAGGCAGTCAAGCGCATCTTGCGCTACCTGCANACCGATGCTGACTGGGGAGGAAACCTCGACGACAGGAAATCCACCTCTGGATACGTGTGCATCTTGAATGGCGCTGCCATCTCATGGGCCAGTAGGAAGCAGGATTGTGTTTCTGTGTCCACGGCTGAGGCAGAGTATGTTGCTCTGTCTGAGTTGTGCAAAGAGACTCAGTGGCTGCGTAGCCTCCTTGGCGAAATGACAGTACCACAGAAGGATGCCACGGTCGTACACGTGGACAACATGAGTGCCATCTCAATGGCTGAAGACAAGATCATCTCGTGGCAAACGAAGCACATCGACATACGTTACCACTACTCACGTGACCTGGTCATGAAGAACGTGGTGGACTTGCAGCACTGCAGAACAAAGAGCATGCTTGCTGACTGCATGACCAAGCCGCTGGAGAGCGACTTGCACTATGCAGGCATTCGTGGATTCGGCATGAGGAGTGCGGCAGAGGAAGGGTGAGCCCCAAGGCATTGATGGAGCCCAGTAAGCGCAAGATGGACAGAGGTGCAAGGGAGAGATTTGTTGAAATAGTATGCACCTTGTCCACTGCCTAGCTGGCTAGCTACACATACAGACAAGGCATGCACTGCTCTGTGGAGTACGTCTCCTTGGTCTGTTCTGAGATGGGCCAAGAATGTACTGCCCATAATGGGTATGTCCCCTGTGGCTCATCATAGGAACCATACCTTTTTGGCATGGTTGAATAGGCACCGGAGTCTCAAACGAGAGATCGCGGGTTCAAACCCCGCGACGGCCACATTTTTCTTTGTGGCCAAAACTTGGACAGGAAGCTTCTATGAAGCTTACTAAAAGCCTGGCTTGAGGATGACACTTGGCGGTCTAAGGNAAGCAGAAGCTTTAGCAAAGCTCTGCAAGTATAAAAGCCTGTACCTTGCATGCATCCATTTACAGTTCTTGCCTTTGAGACTCCTCACAGAGTGTCCAACCAAAGGTAGACACTAAAGACCAACATGCGGACTTCGTGAGGTTGCAAACCAAACGAACCTAAAGTGTGGATCCCTCGTTCGAGGGTGATATGTTATCTTGGTTGCAATACCAAGAGCGGTTGGCGGCCTCCCATGTCGGGACCCGTTTTCTAGACCGTTGCTATCCGGAGCATTGACACTTGCGCCCTACTGGCGCCTACTTGCACCCTAGTTGCCCCTAAGTTGGGCACTAGCTACGCCCTAGTTGTCCCCTAGTTGCGCCCTTAGTTGCGTCTTACTTACGCCCTAGTTGCGCCTTAGTTGCGCCCAACTTGCAGACAAGTTGCACCCTAGTTGCGACCTAGTTGCGCCGTAGTTGCGTCCTAGTTGTATCCTAGTTGCGCCCTCGTTGCACCCTCGTTGCGGCCTAGTTCCACCCTAGTTGCGACCTAGTTGCGCCTTAGTTACGCCCTAGTTGGCCCCAGTTGCGTCCTAATTGCGCCCTAGTTGCACCCTAGTTGCGTCCTAGTTGCGCTCTAGTTGCACCCTAGTGGCGCCCTAGTTGCGCCCTAGTTGCACCCTAGTTGCGCCCTAGTTGTGCCCTAGTTGCGCCCTAGTTGCGCCCTAGTTGCACCCTAGTTGCGACTAGTTGCGCCCTAGTTACGCCCTTGTTGCGCCTTAGTTGTGCCCTAGTTGCGCCCTACTTGCGCCCTACTTCTGCCCTAGTTGCGCCCTACTTGCACCCTAGTTGCGTCTTAGTTGTACCCTAGTTGCGCCCTAGTTTCATCTTAGTTGCACCCTACTTGCGCCCTAGTTGCACCCTAGTTGCGCCATACATGCACCCTAGTTGCGCCCTAGTTGCACCCTAGTTGCACCCTAGTTGCGCCCTAGTTACGCCCTGGTTGCGCACAAGTTGCAACCTACTTGCGCCCTACTTGCACCCTACTTGCGCCCTAGTTGCGCCTCAGTTGGGGACTAGCTTCGTTAGTTGTACCCTAGTTGCGCTCTAGTTGTATCCTACTTGTACCCTATTTGTGCCCTAGTTGCGCCTTAGTTGCGCCCTAGTCGCGCCCTAGTTGCGCCCTAGTTGCGCCCTACTTGCGCCATAGTTGCGCCCTAGTTGCGCCCTAGTTGCGCCCTAGTTGTGCCCTAGTTGTGACCTAGTTGCGCCCAAGTCCCGCCCTAGTCGCGCCCTAGTTGCGCCCTAGTTGCGCCCTAGTTGTGCCCTAGTTGCGCCCTAGTTGCGCCCTAGTTGCACCCTAGTTGTCCCCAGTTGCGCCCTAATTGCAACCTAGTTGCGCTCTAGTTGCGCCCTAGTTGCGCCCTAGTTGCGCCCTAGTTGTAACCAAGTCGAGCTGTAGTCGCGCCCTAGTTGCGCTCTAGTTGCGCCCTAGTTGCGCCCTAGTTGCGCCCTAGTTGTAACCAAGTCGAGCTGTAGTCGCGCCCTAGTCGTACCCTAGTTGCGCCCTAGTTGCGCACTAGTTGCACCCTAGTTGCACCCTAGTTGCGCCCTAGTTCCGCCCTAGTTGTGCCCTAGTTGCATCCTAGTTGCGCCCTACTTGCGCCCTAGTTGCCCCCTAGTTGCGCCCTTGTTGCGCCCGGGCGCCCTAGTTGCACCTTAGTTGCGCCCTACTTGCACCCTAGTTGCACCCTAGTTACACACTAGTTGCGTCCTAGTTGCGTCCTAGTTGCGCCCTAGTTGCGCCCTAGGTGCGCCCTACTTGCGCCTTTCTGGCGCCTACTTGCGCCCTAGTTGCGCCTCAGTTGGGCACTAGCTACGCCCTAGTTGTCCCCTAGTTGCACCCTAGTTACTTCCTACTTGCGCCCTAGTTGCGCCTTAGTTGCGCCCTAGTTGCACCCAACTTGCACACTAGTTGCACCCTAGTTGCGCCCTAGTTGCGTCCTAGTTTCCCCCTAGTTGCACCCTAGTTGCGCCCTAGTTGTACCCTAGTTGCGCCCTAGTTGCGCCCTAGTTGCGCCCTAGTTGCGCCTTAGTTGCGCCCTAGTTGCGTCCTAGTTGCGCCCTAGTTGCGCCTCAGTTGTGTCCTAGTTGTGCCCCACCTATGCCCCACTTGCGCCCTCGTCGCGCCCTGGTTGCGCCCTACTTGCACCCTAGATGCGTCCTAGTTGTGCCCTAGTTGCGCCCTTCTTGTGCCCTTATTGCACCCTACTTACGCCCTATTTGAACCCTACTTGCGCCCTAGTTGCGCCTCAGTTGGGCACTAGCTACGCCCTAGTTGTACCCTAGTTGCACCCTAGTTGCTTCCTACTTGTGTCCTACTTGCGCCCTAGTTGCGCCTTTGTTGCGCCCTAGATGCGCCTTAGTTGCGCCCTAGCTGCGTCCTAGTTGCGCCCTAGTTGGACCCTAGTTGCGCCCTAGTTGCGCCCTAGTTGCGCCCCAGTTGCGCCCTAGTTGCGCCCTAGTTGCACCCTTGTTGCGCCCTCGTTGCGCCCTAGTTGCGCCCTAGTTGCGCCCTAGTTGTGCCCGACTTGCGCCGTAGTTGCGCCCTACTTGTGCCCTACTTGCGCCCTAGTTGCACCCTTGTTGCGCCCTCGTTGCGCCCTAGTTGCGCCCTAGTTGCGCCCTAGTTGTGCCCGACTTGCGCCGTAGTTGCGCCCTACTTGTGCCCTACTTGCGCCCTACTTGCGCCCTAGTTGCACCCTAGTTGTGCCCTAGTTGCACCCTAGTTGCGCCCTAGTTGCGCCCTAGTTGCACCCTAGTTGCGCCCTAGTTGCGTCCTAGTTGTGCCCTTGTTGCGCCCTAGTTGCGCCCTAGTTACGCCCTACTTGCGCCCTAGTTGCACCCGAGTTGCGCTCTAGTTGTGCCCTCGTTGCGCCCTAGTTGCGCCCTAGTGGCGCCCTAGTCGCGCCCTAGTTGCGCCCTAGTTACACCCTACTTGCGCCCTTATTGCACCCTACTTGCGCCCTACTGACACCCTACTTGCACCCTAGTCTTGCCTGAGTTGGGCACTAGCTACGCCCTAGTTGTGCCCTAGTTGCGCCCTAGTTGCGTCCTACTTGCGCCCTACTTGCGTGTTAGTTGCGCCTTAGTTGCGCCTTAGTTGCGCCGTAGTTGCGCACTAGTTGCACCCTAGTTGCGCCCTAGTTGCGCTCTAGTTGCGCCCTGGTTGCACCCTACTTGCGCCCTAGTTGCGCCCTAGTTGCGCTCTAGTTGCACCCTACTTGCGTCCAAGTTGCGCCTAAGTTGCGCCCTAGTTGCGCCCAACTTGCAAACTAGTTGCACCCTAGTTGCGCCCTAGTTGTACCCTAGTTGCGCCCTTCTTGCGCCCTTATTGCACCAAACTTACACCCTACTGGAGCCCTACTTGCGCCCTAGTTGCGCCTCTGTTGGGCACTAGCTACGCCCTGGTTGTGCCCTACTTGCGTCCTAGTTGCGTCTTACATGCGTCCTACTTGCACCCTAGTTGTACCCTAGTTGTGCCATACTTGCACCCTAGTTGCGCCCTAGTTGGGCCCTAGTTGCGCCCTGAGTGTGCGCCCTAGTTGCGCACAAGTTGCACGCTACTTGCGCCCTACTTGCATCCTACTTGTGCCCTAGTTGCGCCTCAATTGGGCACTAGGTATGCCCTAGTTGTACCCTAGTCGCGCCCTACCTGCGTCCAACTTGTGCCCTACTTGCGCCCTAGTTGCGCCTTAGTTGCGCCTTAGTTGCACCTTAGTTACGCCTTAGTTGCGCCCTAGTTGCGCCCAAGTTTCGACCTTGTTACTCCCTAGTTGCACCCTAGTTGCGCCCTAGTTGCGCCCTAGTTGCACCCTAGTTGCGCCCTAGTTGCGCCCTAGTTACGCCCTAGTTGCGCCCTTGTTGCGCCCTTGTTGCGCCCTCCTTGCACCCTCGTTGCGCCCTTGTTGCGCCCTCGTTGCGCTCAAGTTGCGCCCTAGTTGTGCCATTGTTACGCCCTAGTTATGCCCCACTTGTGCCGTAGTTGCGCCCTATTTGCGCCCTACTTGCGTCCTACTTGCGCCCCAGTTGCACCCTTGTTGCGCCCTAGTTGCGCCCTAGTTGCGCCCTAGTTGCACCCTAGTTGCGCCCTAGTTGTGCCCTAGTTGCGCCCTAGTTGCGCCCTAGTTGCGTCCTAAATGCACCCTAGTTGCGCCCTAGTCACACCCTAGTCGTGCCCTAGTCACGCCCTAGTTGCACCCTAGTTGCGCCCTAGTTGCGCTCTAGTTACTCCCTATTTGTGCCCTTGTTGCACCCTACTTGCACCCTTCTTGTGCCCTAGTTGTGCCTTTGTTGGACACTAGCTACGCCCTAGTTGTGCCCTAGTTGTGCCTTAGTTGCGTTCTTCTTGTGCCCTACTTGCCCGCTAGTTGCGCCCAACTTGCACACTAGTTGCACCCTAGTTGCGCCCTAGTTGCGCCCTAGTTGTGCCCTAGTTGCGCCCTAGTTACGCCCTGGTTGCGTCCTGGTTGCGCCATAGTTGCGCCCTAGTTGCACCCTAGTTGCACCCTAGTTACGCCCTAGTTGCGACCTAGTTGCGTCCTAGTTGTGCCCTAGTTGTTCCCTAGTTGCACCCTAGTTGCACCCTAGTTGCGCCCTAGTTGCGCCCTTGTTGCACCCTAGTTGCGCCCTAGTTGCGCCCTTGTTGCACCCTAGTTGCGCCCTAGTTGCGCCCTTGTTGCACCCTAGTTGCGCCCTAGTTGCGCCCTTGTTGCACCCTAGTTGCGCCCTAGTTGCGCCCTTGTTGCACCCTAGTTGCGCCCTAGTTGCGCCCTTGTTGCACCCTAGTTGCGCCCTAGTTGCGCCCTTGTTGCACCCTAGTTGCGCCCTAGTTGCGCCCTTGTTGCACCCTAGTTGCGCCCTAGTTGCGCCCTTGTTGCACCCTAGTTGCGCCCTAGTTGCGCCCTTGTTGCACCCTAGTTGCGCCCTAGTTGCGCCCTTGTTGCACCCTAGTTGCGCCCTAGTTGCGCCCTTGTTGCACCCTAGTTGCGCCCTAGTTGCGCCCTTGTTGCACCCTAGTTGCGCCCTAGTTGCGCCCTTGTTGCACCCTAGTTGCGCCCTAGTTGCGCCCTTGTTGCACCCTAGTTGCGCCCTAGTTGCGCCCTTGTTGCACCCTAGTTGCGCCCTAGTTGCGCCCTTGTTGCACCCTAGTTGCGCCCTAGTTGCGCCCTTGTTGCACCCTAGTTGCGCCCTAGTTGCGCCCTTGTTGCACCCTAGTTGCGCCCTAGTTGCGCCCTTGTTGCACCCTAGTTGCGCCCTAGTTGCGCCCTTGTTGCACCCTAGTTGCGCCCTAGTTGCGCCCTTGTTGCACCCTAGTTGCGCCCTAGTTGCGCCCTTGTTGCACCCTAGTTGCGCCCTAGTTGCGCCCTTGTTGCACCCTAGTTGCGCCCTAGTTGCGCCCTTGTTGCACCCTAGTTGCGCCCTAGTTGCGCCCTTGTTGCACCCTAGTTGCGCCCTAGTTGCGCCCTTGTTGCACCCTAGTTGCGCCCTAGTTGCGCCCTTGTTGCACCCTAGTTGCGCCCTAGTTGCGCCCTACTTGCACCTTAGTAGCACCCTAGTTATGCACTAGTTACGCCCTAGTTGCGTCCTAGTTGCACCCTAGTTGCGTCCTAGTTGCGCCCTAGTTGCGACCTAGTTGCACCCTAGTTGTGCCCTAGTTGTGCCCTAGTTGCGCCCTCGTTGCGCCCTCGTTGCGCCCTAGTTGCGCCCTAGTTGTGCCCTAGTTGCGCCCTAGTTGCCCCCAGTTGCGGCCTTATTGCGCCCTAGTTGCGCCCTAGTTGCGCTCTAGTTGCGCCCTAGTTGCGCCCTAGTTGCGCCCTAGTTGTGCCCTAGTTGCGGCCTAGTTGCGCCCTAATTGTGCCCTAGTTGCGCCTAGTTGCGCCCTAGTTTCACCCTTGTTGCGCCTTAGTTGTGCCCTAGTTGCGCCCTACTTGCGCCCTACTTGACCCCTAGTTGCGCCCTACTTGTACCCTAGTTGCGTCTTAGTTGCACCCTAGTTGCACCCTAGTTGCGTCCTTCTTGCACCCTTATTGCACCCTACTTACACCCTGCTGGCATCCTACTTGCGCCCTAGTTGCGCCTCAGTTGGGTACTAGCTACGCCCTACTTGTGCCCTAGTTGCGCCCTAGTTGCGTCTTACTTGCGCCCTACTTGCGCCCTAGTTGCACCCTAGTTGCGTCCTACTTGCACCCTAGTTGCGCCCTAGTTGCGCCCTAGTTGCGCCCTAGTTGCGCCCTAGTTGCGCCCTGGTTGCGCAGAAGTTGCAACCTACTTCCACCCTACTTGCACCCTACTTGCGCCCTAGTTGCGCCTCAGTTGGGGACTAGCTACGCCCTAGTTGTACCCTAGTCGCGCCCTAGTTACGTCCTCCTTGTGCCCTACTTGCACCCTAGTTGCACCCTTCTTGCACCCTACTGGCGCCTACTTGCGCCCTAGTTGCGACTCAGGTGGGCACTAACTACGCCCTAGTTGTCCCCTAGTTGCTCCCTAGTTGCGTCCTACTTGCGCCCTACTTGCGTCCTATTTGCGCACTAGTTGCGCCCTAGTTGCGCCCAACTTGCACACTAGTTGCACCCTAGTTGCACCCTAGTTACGCCCTAGTTGTGCCATAGTTACAACCTAGTTGCACCCTAGTTGCGCCCTCGTTGCACCCTCGTCTCGCCCTCGTTGCGCCCTCGTTGCGCCCTCGTTGCGCCCTCATTGCACCCTAGTTGCGTCCTAGTTGCGCCCAAGTTGCATCCAAGTTGCACCCTAGTTGCGCCCCAGTTGTGCCCTAGTTGCACCCTAGTTGCACCCTAGTTGCGCCCAAGTTGCGCCCTAGTTGCACCCTAGTTGCGCCCTAGTTGCGCCCTAGTTGCACCCTAGTTGCACCCTAGTTGCGCCCTAGTTGCGCCTTAGTTGTGCCCAAGTTGCGCCCTACTTGCACCCTACTTGCGCCCTAGTTGCGCCCTAGTTGCGCCCTCATTGCACCCTAGTTGCGTCCTAGTTGCGCCCAAGTTGCATCCACGTTGCACCCTAGTTGCGCCCCAGTTGTGCCCTAGTTGCACCCTAGTTGCACCCTAGTTGCGCCCAAGTTGCGCCCTAGTTGCACCCTAGTTGTGCCCTAGTTGCGCCTTAGTTGTGCCCAAGTTGTGCCCTACTTGCACCCTACTTGCGCCCTACTTGCGCCCTAGTTGCGCCCTAGTTGCGCCCTAGTCACGTCGTAGTTGCGCCCTAGTTGCACCCTAGTTGCGTCCTTCTTGCGCCCTTATTTCACCCTACTTACGCCCTACTGGCACCCTTCTTGCGCCCTAGTTGCGCCTTAGTTGGGGACTAGCTACTCCCTAGTTGTGCCCTAGTTGCACCCTAGTTACGTCTTACTTGCGCCCTACTTGCGCCCTAGTTTCACCCTAGTTGCGCCCTAGTCGCGCCCTAGTTGCGCCCTAGTTGCACCCTAGTTGCGCCCTAGTTGCGCCCTAGTTGCACCCTAGGTCCGCCCTAGTTGTACCCTAGTTGCGCCCCGGTTGCACCCTGGTTGCACACTAATTGCGCCCTAGTTCCGCCCTAGTTGAACCCTAGTTGCGCCCTAGTTGCACCCTAGTTGCGACCTAGTTGCGTCCTAGTTGTGCCCTAGTTCCGCCCTAGTTGCGTCCTAGTTGCGCCCTAGTTGCGCCCTAGTTACGCACTAGTTGTACCCTACTTGCGCCCTACTTGCGCCATACTTGCGCCCTAGTTGCACCTCAGTTGGGCACTAGCTACGCCCTAGTTGTACCCTACTTGCACCCTAGTTGCGTCCTACTTGTGCCCTACTTGCGTCCTAGTTGCGCCTTAGTTGTGCCCTAGTTGCGCCCTTGTTGCGCCTTAGTTGCGCCCTAGTTGCGCCCTAGTTGCGCGCTAGTTGCGTCCTAGTTGTGTCCTAGTTACGCCCTAGTTGCCTCCTAGTTGCGCCCTAGTTGCGCCCTAGTTGCACCCTAGTTGTGCCCTAGTTGTGCCCTAGTCGCGCCCTAGTTGCGCCCTAGTTGCACCCTAGTTGCGTCCTAGTAGCGCCCTAGTTGCACCCTATTTGTGCCCTTATTGCACCCTACGTACGCCCTACTGGCACCCTACTTGCGCCCTAGTTGTGCCTTAGTTGGACACCAGCTACGTCCTCATTGTACCCTAGTTGCGCGCTAGTTGTGTCCTACTTGGGCCCTACTTGCGCGCTAGTTGCGCCTTAGTAACGCCTTAGTTGCACCCAACTTGCACACTAGTTGCACCCTAGTTCCGCCCTAGTTGCGCCCTAGTTGTGCCCTACTTGCACTCTAGTTGCACCCTAGTTGCACCCTACTTGCGCCCTAGTTGCGCCCTAGTTGCGCCCTAGTTGCGCTCTAGTTGCACCCTACTTGCGCCCTAGTTGCGCCTTAGTTGCGCCCTAGTTGCGCCAAACTTGCACACTTGTTGCACCCTAGTTGCATCCTAGTTGCACCCTAGTTGCGCCCTAGTTGCACCCTAGTTACGCCCTACTTGCGCACTACTTGCGCCCTACTTGCGCCCTCGTTGCACCCTAGTTGCGCCCTACTTGCGCCCTAGGTGTGTCCTAGTTGCGTCCTAGTTGCACCCTAGTTGCGCCCTTCTTGCGCCCTTATTGCACCAAACTTACACCCTACTGGCGCCCTATTTGCGCCCTAGTTGCGCCTCAGTTAGACACTAGGTACGCCCTAATTGTGCCCTAGTTGCGCCCTAGTAGTGTCTTACTTGCGCCCTACTTGCGTCCTACTTGCACCCTAGTTGCGCCATACTTGCACCCTAGTTGCGCCCTAGTTTCGCCCTGAGTGCGCGCCCTAGTTGCGCACAAGTTGCACCCTACTTGCACCCTACTTGCACCCTACTTGCACCCTACTTGCACCCTACTTGCACCCTACTAATTGTGCCCTAGTTGCGCCCTAGTTGCGCCTCAGTTGGGCACTAGCTACGCCCTAGTTGTACCCTAGTTGTGCCCTAGTTGCGTCCTACTTGTGCCCTATTTGCGCCCTAGTTGCGCCTTAGTTTCGCCCTAGTTGCGCCCTAGTTGCGCCCTAGGTGCGCCCTAGTTGCGTCCTAGTTGCGCCCTAGTTGTGCCCTAGTTGCGCCCTAGTTGCGCCCTAGTTGCGCCCTAGGTGCGCCCTAGTTGCGTCCTAGTTGCGCCCTAGTTGTGCCCTAGTTGCGCCCTAGTTGGGACCAAGTTGCGTCCTAGTTGTGTCCTAGTTTTCCCCAGTTGCGCCCTTAGTGTGCCCTAGTTGCACCCTAGTTGCGCCTTTGTTGCGCCCTAGTTGCGCCCTAGTTGCGCCCAAGTCGCGCCCTAGTCGCGCCCAAGTCGCGCTCTAGTCGCGCCATAGTCGCACCCTAGTTGCGCCCTAGTTGCGCCCTAGTTGTACCCTAGTTGCGCCCTAGTTGCGCCCTAGTTGCGCCCTTGTTGCACCCTCGTTGCGCCCTCGTTGCGCCCTCGTTGCGCTCAAGTTACGCCTTAGTTGCACCATTGTTACGCCCTAGTTATGCCCCACTTGTGCCGTAGTTGCGCCCTACTTGCGCCCTACTTGCGCCCTACTTGCGCCCTACTTGCGTCCTAGTTGCACCTCAGTTGGGCACTAGCTACGCCCTAGTTGTACCCTAGTTACGCCCTAGTTGCGTCCTACTTGTACCCTACTTGCACCCTAGTTGCGCCTTTGTTGCGCCCTAGTTGCGCCCTAGTTGCGCCCTAGTTGCACCCTAGTTGCGCCCTAGTTGCGCCCTAGTTGCGCCCTAGTTGCGCCCTAGTTGCGCCCTAGTTGCGCCCTAGTTGCGCCCTAGTTGCACCCTAGTTGCGCCCTAGTTGCGTCCTGGTTGCACCCTTTTTGCGCCCTTATTGCACCCTACTTGCGCCCTACTGGCACCCTACTTGTGCCCTAGTTGTGCCTTAGTTGGGCACTAGCTACGCCCTAGTTGTGCCCTAGTTGCGCACTATTTGCGTCCTACTTGTGCCCTACTTGCGCGCTAGTTGCGCCTTAGTAGCGCCTTAGTTGCGCCCAACTTACGCACTAGTTGCACCCTAGTTGCGCCCTCGTTGCACCCTAGTTGTGCCATACTTGTGCTCTAGTTGCACCCTAGTTGCACCCTAGTTGCACCCTACTTGCGCCCTAGTTGCGTCCTAGTTGCGCCTTCGTTGCGCCCTAGTTACGCCCAACTTGCACACAAGTTGCACCCTAGTTGCGTCCTAGTTCCGCGCTAGTTGCGCCCTAGTTGCGCCCTAGTTGCGCCCTACTTGCCCCTACTTGCGCCCTACTTGCGCCCTAGTTACACCCTAGTTGCACCCTACTTGTGTCCTAGGTGCATCCTAGTTGCACCCTCGTTCTATCCTAGTTGCGCCCTTCTTGCGCCCTTATTGCACCAAACTTACACCCTACTGGCGCCCTACTTGCGCCCTAGTTGCGCCTCAGTTGGGCACTAGCTACGCCCTAGTTGCCCCCAGTTGTGCCCTAATTGCGCCCTGGTAGCGCCCTAGTTGCGCCTTAGTTGCACCCTAGTTGCGCCCTAGTTGCGACCAAGTCGCGCCCTAGTCGCGCCCTAGTCGCGCCCTAGTCGCGCCCTAGTCGCGCCCTAGTTGCGCCTTAGTTGCGCCCCAGTTGCACCCTAGTTGCTCCCTTATTGCGCCCTAGTTGCGGCCTAGTTGTACCTTGTTGCGTCCTAGTTGCGCCCTAGTTGCGCCCTAGTTGCGCCCTAGTTGCGCCCTAGATGTGCCCTAGTTGCGCCCTAGTTGCACCCTACTTGCACCCTAGTTGCACCCTAGTTACGCCCTAGTTGCACCCTAGTTGTGCCCTAGTTGCGCCCTAGTTGGGCCCTACTTGCGCCCTACTCTCGTCCTAGTTGCGCCTCAGTTGGGCACTAGCTACGCCCTAGTTGTACCCTAGTTACGCCCTAGCTGCGTCCTACTTGTGCCCTACTTGCGCCCTAGTTGCGCCTTAGTTGCGCCTTAGTTGCGCCTTAATTGCGCCTTAGTTGCGCCCTAGTTGCGCCCAAGTTGCGCCCTAGTTGCATCCTAGTTGCGCCCTAGTTGCACCCTAGTTGCGCCCTAGTTGCGCCCTAGTTGCACCCTACTTACGCCCTTGTTGCGCCCTTGTTGCGACCTCGTTGCACGCTCGTTGCGCCCTCGTTGCGTCCGTGTTGCGTCCTCGTTGCGCTCAAGCTACACCCTAGTTGCGCCCTTGTTACGCCCTAGTTGTGTCCCACTTGTACCGTAGTTGCGCCCAACTTGCGCCCTACTTGCGCCCTACTTGCACCCTAGTTGGACCCTTATTGCGCCCTAGTTGCACCCTAGTTGCTCCCTAGTTGCGCCCTAGTTGCGCCCTAGTTGCGCCCTAGTTGCACCATAGTTATGCCCTAGTTGCGCCCTAGTTGCACCCTAGTTGCGCCCTAGTTGTGCCCTAGTTGCGCCCTAGTCACGCTCTAGTCGCGCCCTAGTCACGCCCTAGTTGCGCCCTAGTTGCGCCCTAGTTGCACTCTAGTTGCACCATATTTGCGCCCTTATTGCATCCTACTTGCGCCCTACTAGCACCCTTCTTGCGCCCTAGTTGTGCCTTAGTTGGGCACTAGCTACGCCCTAGTTGTGCCCTAGTTGCGCCCTAGTTGCGTCCTAGTTGCGCCCTAGTTGCGCCCTAGTTGCACTCTAGTTGCACCATATTTGCGCCCTTATTGCATCCTACTTGCGCCCTACTAGCACCCTTCTTGCGCCCTAGTTGTGCCTTAGTTGGGCACTAGCTACGCCCTAGTTGTGCCCTAGTTGCGCCCTAGTTGCGTCCTACTTGTGCCCTACTTGCGCGCTAGTTGCGCCTTAGTTGCAACTTAGTTGCGCCCAACTTGCACACTAGTTGCACCCTAGTTGCGCCCTAGTTTTGCCCTAGTTGTGCCCTAGGTGCACCCTAGTTGCGCCCTGGTTGCGCCCCGGTTGCGCCCTAGTTGTGCCCTAGTTGCGCCCTAGTTGCGCCCTAGTTGCGCCCTAGTTACAACCTAGTTGCGTCCTAGTTGTGCCCAAGTTGTGCCCTAGTTGCGCGCTAGTTGCACCCTAGTTGCGCCCTAGTTGTGCCCTAGTTACGCCCTAGTTGCGTCCAAGTCGCGCCCTAGTCGCGCCCTAGTCGCGCCCTAGTTGCGCCCTAGTTGCGCACTAGTTGCACCCTAGTTGCGCCCTAGTTGTGCCCTAGTTGCGCCCTAGTTGTACCCTAGTTGCAACCTAGTTGCGCCGTAGTTGCGCCCTAATTGCACCCAGTTGCGCTCTAATTGCGCCCTAGTTGCGCCCTAGTTGCGCCCTAGTTGTGCCCTAGTTGCACCCTAGTTTCGTCCAAGTCGTGTCCTAGTCGTGCCCTAGTCGCGCCCTAATTGCGCCCTAGTTGCGCACTAGTTGCACCCTAGTTGTCCCCTAGTTGCGCCCTAGTTGTGTCCTAGTTGCGTCCTAGTTGCGCCCTAGTTGCGCCCTAGTTGCCCCCTAGTTTCGCCCTAGTTGCGCCCGGGGCGCCCTAGTTGCGCCCTAGTTGCGCCCTACTTGCACCCTTGTTGCACCCTAGTTACGCACTAGTTGCGTCCTAGTTGCGTCCTAGTTGCGCCCTAGTTGCACCCTCGTTGCACCCTACTTGCACCCTACTGGCGCCTACTTGCGCCCTAGTAGCGCCTCAGTTGGGCACTAGCTACGCCCTAGTTGTCCCCTAGTTGCGCCCTTAGTTGCGACTTACTTACGCCCTAGTTGCGCCTTGGTTGCGCCCTAGTTGCGCCCAACTTGCAGACTAGTTGCACCCTAGTTGCGCCCTAGTTGCGCCATAGTTGTGCCCTAGTTATACCCTAGTTGCGTCCTAGTTGCGCCCTAGTTGCGCCCTCGTTGCACCCTCGTTGCGCCCTAGTTGCACCCTAGTTGCGACCTAGTTGCGCCCTAGTTACGCCCTAGTTGTCCCCAGTTGCATCCTAATTGCGCCCTAGTTGCACCCTAGTTGTGCCCTAGTTGCGCTCTAGTTGCACCCTAGTGGCGCCCTAGTTGCGTCCTAGTTGCACCCTAGTTGCGCCCTAGTTGCGCCCTAGTTGCGTCCTAGTTGCGCCCTAGTTGCGCCCTACATGCGACTAGTTGCACCCTAGTTATGCCCTTGTCGTGCCTTTGTTGTGTCCTAGTTGCGCCCTACTTGCGCCCTACTTGTGTCCGAGTTGCGCCCTACTTGCACCCTAGTTGCGTCTTAGTTGCGCCCTAGTTGCGCCCTCGTTGCGCCCTTCTTACGCCCTTATTGCACCCTACTTACACCCTATTGCACCTCAGTTGGGCACTAGCTACGCCCTAATTGTGCCCTAGTTGCGCCCTAGTTGTATCTTACTTGCACCCTACTTGCGCCCTAGTTGCACCCTAGTTGCGCCCTACTTGCACCCTAGTTGCGCCCGAGTTGCACCCTAGTTGCGCCCTAGTTGCGCCCTAGTTGCGCCCTGGTTACGCACAAGTAGCAACCTACTTGCGCCCTACTTGCACCCTATTTGCGCCCTAGTTGCGCCTCAGTTGGGGACTAGCTACGCCCTAGTTGTACCCTAGTTGCGCCCTTGTTGCGTCCTTCTTGTACCCTATTTGTGCCCTAGTTGCGCCTTAGTTGCGCACTAGTTGCGCCCTAGTTGCCCCCTAGTTGTATCCTACTTGTGCCATAGTTGCGCCCTAGTTGCGCCCTAGTTGCGCCCTAGTTGCGCCCTAGTTATGCCCTAGTTGCGCCCATGTCGCGCCCTAGTTGCGCCCTAGTTGCACCATAGTTGCGCCCTAGTTGTGTCCTAGTTGCGCCCTAGTTGCGCCCTAGTTATGCCCTAGTTGCGCCCATGTCGCGCCCTAGTTGCGCCCTAGTTGCACCATAGTTGCGCCCTAGTTGTGTCCTAGTTGCGCCCTAGTTGCGCCCTAGTTGCCCCTAGTTGCACCCTAATTGCAACCTAGTTGCGCTCTAGTTGCGCCCTAGCTGCGCCCTAGTTGTGCCCTAGTTGCGTCCAAGTCGCGCCCTAGTTGCGCCCTAGTCGCGCCCTAGTTGCGCCCTAGTTACACACTAGTTGCATCCTAGTTGCGCCCTAGTTGCGCCCTAGTTCCTCCTTAGTTGTGCCCTAGTTGCGTCCTAGTTGCGCCCTAGTTGCGCCCTAGTTGCCCCCTAGTTGCGCCCTTGTTGCGCACGGGCGCCCTAGTTGCGTCCTAGCTGCGTCCTACTTGCACCCTAGTTACACCCTAGTTACGCACTAGTTGCGCCCTAGTTGCGTCCTAGTTGCGCCCTAGTTGCGCCCTAGTTGCGCCCTACTTGCACCTTTCTGGCGCCTACTTGCGCCCTAGTTGCGCCTCAGTTGGACACTAGCTATGCCCTAGTTGTCCCCTAGTTGCGCCCTAGTTGCGTCCTACTTGTGCCCTAGTTGCGCCTTTGTTGTGCCCTAGTTGCACCCAACTTGTACACTAGTTGCACCCTCGTTGCGCCCTAGTTGCGTCCTAGTTGCACCCTAGTTGCGCCCTAGTTGCGCCCTAGTTACGCCCTCGTTGCACCCTTGTTGCGCCCCAGTTGCGCCCTAGTTGCGCCCTAGTTGCACCATAGTTGCACCCTAGTTGCGCCCTAGTTGCACCCTAGTTGCGCCCTAGTTGCGCCCTAGTTGCGCCCTCGTTGCGCCCTCGTTGCGCCCTAGTTGCACCCTCGTTGCGCCCTAGTTGCGCCCTAGTTGCGCCCTAGTTACGCCCTCGTTGCACCCTTGTTGCGCCCCAGTTGCGCCCTAGTTGCGCCCTAGTTGCACCATAGTTGCACCCTAGTTGCGCCCTAGTTGCACCCTAGTTGCGCCCTAGTTGCGCCCTAGTTGCACCCTAGTTGCGCCCTAGTTGCGCCCTAGTTGCGCCCTAGTTGCGCCTTAGTTGTGCCCTAGTTGTACCCTACCTGAGCCCTACTTGCACCCTCGTCGCGCCCTAGTTGCGCCCTACTTGCACCCTAGATGCGTCCCAGTTGCGCCCTAGTTACACCCTTCGTCCGCCCTTATTGCATCCTACTTACGCCCTATTGGCGCCCTACTTGCGCCCTATTTGCGCTTCAGTTGGGCACTAGCTACGCCCTAGTTGTACCCTAGTTGCGCCCTAGTTGCGTCCTACTTGTGCCCTACTTGCGCCCTAGTTCCGCCTTTGTTGCGCCCTAGTTGCGCCCTAGCTGCATCCTAGTTGCGCCCTAGTTGCGCCCTAGTTGCGCCCTAGTTGCGCCCCTGTTGCACCCTAGTTGCGCCCTAGTTGCACCCTAGTTGTGCCCTTGTTGCGCCCTAGTAACGCCCTAGTTGCGCCCTAGTTGTGCCCCACTTGCGCCGTAGTTGCGCCCTACTTGTGCCCTACTTGCGCCCTAGTTGCGCCCTACTTGCGCCCTAGTTGCGCCCTACTTGCGCCCTAGTTGCGCCCTACTTGCGCCCTAGTTGCGCCCTTGTTGCGCCCTAGTTGCGCCCTAGCTGCATCCTAGTTGCGCCCTAGTTGCGCCCTAGTCGCACCCTAGTTGCGCCCTAGTTGCACCCTAGTTACACCCTACTTGTGCCCTTATTGCACCGTACTTGCGCCCTACTGGCACCATACTTGCACCCTAGTTTTGCCTTAGTTGGGCACGAGCTACGTCCTAGTTGTGTCCTAGTTGCGCCCTAGTTGCCTCCTACTTGCGCCCTACTTGCGTGCTAGTTGCGCCTTAGTTCCGCCTTAGTTGCGCCCAACTTGAACACTAAATGCACCCTAGTTGCGCCCTAGTTGCGACCTAGTTGCGTCCTAGTTGCGTCCTAGTTGCGCCCTGGTTGCGCCCCGGTTGCGGCATAGTTGCGCCCTAGTTGCGCCCTAGTTGCGCCCTAGTTGCGCCCTAGTTGCGCCCTAGTTGCGCCCTCGTTGCACCCTCGTTGCGCCCTAGTTGCGCCCTCGTTGCGCCCTTGTTCCACCCTAGTTGCACCCTAGTTGTGCCCTAGTTGCGTCGTAGTTGCGCCCTAGTTGCGTCCTTTTTGCGCCCTAGTTGCGCCATAGTTGCACTCTAGTTGCGCCCTAGTTGCGCCCTAGTTGCACCCTAGTTGCGCCCTAGTTGCGCCCTAGTTGCGCCCTTGTTGCGCCCTAGTTGCGCCCTAGTTGCGCCCTTGTTGCGCCTAAGTTGTGTCCTAGTTGCGCCCTACTTGCGCCCTACTTGCGCCCTAGTTGCGCCCTACTTGCACCCTAGTTGCGTCTTAGTTGCGTCCTAGTTGCGCCCTAGTTGCACCCTTTTTGCACCCTTATTGCACCCTACTTACACCCTTCTGGTGCCCTACTTGCGCCCTAGTTGCGCCTCAGTTGGGCACTAGCTACGCCCTAATTGTGCCCTAGTTGCACCCTAGTTGCGTCTTACTTGTGCCCTACTTGCGCCCTAGTTTCACCCTAGTTACGCACTACTTGCATCCTAGTTGTACCCTAGTTGCGCCCTAGTTGCGCACAAGTTGCAACCTACTTGCGCCCTACTTGCACCCTACTTGCGCCCTAGTTGCGCCTCAGTTGGGCACTAGCTACGCCCTAGTTGAACCCTTATTACGCACAAGTTGCGTCCTACTTGTGCCCTATTTGTACCCTAGTTGCGCCTTAGTTGCGCCCTAGTTGCGCCCTAGTTGCGCCCTAGTTGTGCCCTAGTTGCACCCTAGTTGCGCCCTAGTTGCGCCCTAGTTGCGTCCTAGTTGCGTCCCAGTTGCGCCCTAGTTGCGCCCTTGTTGCCCCCAGTTGCACCCTAATTGCGCCCTAGTTGCGCCCTACTTGCGCCCTAGTTGCGCCCAAGTCACGCCCTAGTCGCGCCCTAGTCGCGCCCTAGTTGCGCCCTAGTTGCGCACTAGTTGCACCCTAGTTGCGCCCTAGTTTTGCCCTAGTTGCCCCCAGTTGCACCCTAATTGTGTCCTAGTTGCGCCCTAGTTGCACCCTAGTTGCGCATTAGTTGCGCCCAAGTCGTGCCCTAGTCGCGCCCTAGTCGCGCCCTAGTTGCGCCCTAGTTATGCACTAGTTGTACTCTAGTTGTGCCCTAGTTGTTCCCTAGTTGCACCCTAGTTGTGCCCTAGTTACAGCCTAGTTGCGCCCTAGTTGTGCCCTAGGTGTCCCCTAGTTGCGCCCTAGTTGCGCCCGGGTTCCCTAGTTGCGCCCTAGTTACGCCCTACTTGCACCTTAGTATCACCCTAGTTATGCACTAGTTGCGCCCTAGTTGCATCCTAGTTGCACCCTAGTTGCGCCCTAGTTG
Organism: Penium margaritaceum; assembly: GCA_023375785.1. Taxonomy (NCBI): domain Eukaryota; kingdom Viridiplantae; phylum Streptophyta; class Zygnematophyceae; order Desmidiales; family Peniaceae; genus Penium; species Penium margaritaceum. The sequence goes on along the minus strand of SZWC01016618.1, from coordinate 25,937 downwards.
CATCCTACTTGCGCCCTACTGGCGTCTACATGCGCCCTAGTTGCGCCTAAGTTGGGCACTAGCTACGCCCTAGTTGTCCCCTAGTTGCACCCTTAGTTGCATCCTACTTGCGCCCTAGTTGCTCCTTAGTTGCGCCCTAGTTGCGCCCAACTTGCACACTAGTTGCACCCTAGTTGCGTCCTAGTTGCGCCCTAGTTGCGACCTAGTTGCACTCTAGTTGCACCCTAGTTGCACCCTAGTTGCGCCCTCGTTGCGTCCTCGTTGCGCCCTAGTTGCGCCCTAGTTGTGCCCTAGTTGCGCCCTAGTTGCCCCCAGTTGTGCCCTAATTGCGCCCTAGTTGCGCCCTAGTTGCGCTCTAGTTGCGCCCTAGTTGCGCCCTAGTTGCGCCCTATTTGCGCCCTAGTTACGCCCTAGTTGCGCCCTCGTTGCGCCCTAGTTGCGCCCTAGTTGTGCCCTAGTTGCGCCCTAGTTGCCCCCAGTTGTGCCCTAATTGCGCCCTAGTTGCGCCCTAGTTGCGCTCTAGTTGCGCCCTAGTTGCGCCCTAGTTGCGCCCTAGTTGCGCCCTATTTGCGCCCTAGTTACGCCCTAGTTGCGCCTAGTTGCGTCCTAGTTTCACCCTTGTTGCGCCTTAGTTGTGCCCTAGTTGCGCCCTACTTGCGCCCTACTTGCGCCCTAGTTGCGCCGTACTTGTACCCTAGTTACGTCTTAGTTGCACCCTAGTCGTGCCCTAGTTTCGCCCTTCTTGCACCCTTATTGCACCCTACTTACACCCTACTGGCGCCCTACTTGCGCCCTAGTTTCGCCTCAGTTGGGCACTAGCTACACCCTAATTGTGTCCTAGTTACGCCCTAGTTGCGTCTTTCTTGCGCCCTACTTGCGCCCTAGTTGCACCCTCGTTGCGCCCTACTTGCACCCTAGTTGCACCCTAGTTGCGCCCTAGTTGCGTCCTAGTTGCGCCCTAGTTGCGCCCTGGTTGCGCAGAAGGTGCAACCTATTTGCACCCTACTTGGACCCTTATTGCGCCCTAGTTGCGCCTCAGTTGGGTACTAGCTACGCCCTAGTTGTATCCTAGTCGCGTCCTAGTTACGTCCTACTTGTGCCCTATTTGTGCCCTAGATGCGCCTTAGTTGGGCCCTAGTTGCGCCCTAGTTGCGCCCTAGATGCGCTCTAGTTGCGCCCTAGTTGCGCCCTAGTTGCGCCCTAGTTGCGCCCTAGTTGCGCCCTAGTTGCGCCCTAGTTGCGCCGTAGTTGCACCCTAGTTGCGCCCTAGTTGCGCCCTAGTTGCGCCCTAGTTGCGCCCTAGTTGCGCCCTAGTT
>SZWC01016618.1:10824-22100 GCA_023375785.1 Penium margaritaceum | reverse complement strand
GCGCCCTAGTTGCGCCCTAGTTGCACCCTAGTTGCGCCCTAGTTGTTCCCTGGTTGCGCCCTAGTTGCGCCCTAGTTGCGCCCTAGTTGCCCCCAGTTGCGCCCTAATTGCAACCTAGTTGCGCTCTAGTTGCACCCCAGTTGCGCCCTAGTTGCGCCCTAGTTGCGTCCAAGTCGTGCCCTAGTCGCGCCCTAGTCGCGCCCTAGTTGCGCCGTAGTTGCGCACTAGTTGCATCCTAGTTGCGCCCTAGTTGCGACCTAGTTCCGCCTTAGTTGTGCCCTAGTTGCGTCCTAGTTGCGCCCTAGTTGCGCCCTAGTTGCCCCCTAGTTGCGCCCTTGTTGCGCCCGGGCGCCCTAGTTGCGTCCTAGTTGCGTCCTACTTGCACCCTAGTTGCACCCTAGTTACGCACTAGTTGCGCCTTAGTTGCGTCCTAGTTGCGCCCTAGTTGCGCCCTAGTTGCGCCCTACTTGCACCTTTCTGGCGCCTACTTGCGCCCTAGTTGCGCCTCAGTTGGACACTAGCTACGCCCTAGTTGTCCCCTAGTTGCGCCCTAGTTGCGTCCTACTTGTGCCCTAGTTGCGCCTTAGTTGCGCCCTAGTTGCACCCAACTTGCACACTAGTTGCACCCTCGTTGCGCCCTAGTTGCGTCCTAGTTGCGACCTAGTTGCGCCCTAGTTGCGCCCTAGTTGTGCCCTCGTTGCGCCCTCATTGCGCCCTAGTTGCGTCCTAGTTGCGCCCTAGTTGCGCCCTAGTTGCACCCTAGTTGCGCCCTAGTTGCGCCCTAGTTGCGCCCTAGTTGCGCCCTAGTTGCGCCCTAGTTGCGTCCTAGTTGCGCCCTAGTTGCGCCCTAGTTGCGCCTTAGTTGTGCCCTAGTTGTGCCCTCCCTGCGCCCTACTTGCGCCCTCCTCGCGCCCTAGTTGCGCCCTACTTGCACCCTAGATGCGTCCTAGTTGCGCCCTAGTTACGCCCTTCTTGCGCCCTTATTGCATCCTACTTACGCCCTATTGGCGCCCTACTTGCGCCCTAGTTGCGCCTCAGTTGGGTACTATCTATGCCCTAGTTGTACCCTAGTTGCGCCCTAGTTGCGTCCTACTTGTGCCCTACTTGCGCCCTAGTTCCGCCTTTGTTGCGCCCTAGTTGCGCCTTAGTTGCGCCCTAGCTGCGTCCTAGTTGCGCCCTAGTTGCGCCCTAGTTGCGCCCTAGTTGCGCCCTAGTTGTGCCCATGTTGCGCCCTAGTTGCGCCCTAGTTGTGCCCTAGTTGTGCCCTTGTTGCGCCCTAGTAACGCCCTAGTTGCACCCTAGTTGTGTCCCACTTGCGCCGTAGTTGCGCCCTACTTGTGCCCTACTTGCGCCCTACTTGCGCCCTAGTTGCACCCTAGCTGTGCCCTAGTTGCACTTTAGTTGTGCCCTAGTTGCGCCCTAGTTGTACCCTAGTTGCGCCCTAGTTGCGCCCTAGTTGTGCCCCTGTTGCACCCTAGTTGCGCCCTAGCTACGCCCTACTTGCGCCCTAGTTGCGTCCTAGTTGCGCTCTAGTTGCACCCTAGTTGCGCCCTAGTTGTGCCCTAGTCGCACCCTAGTTGCGCCCTAGTTGCACCCTAGTTACACCCTACTTGTGCCCATATTGCACCGTACTTGCGCCCTACTGGCACAATACTTGCACCCTAGTTTTGCCTTAGTTGGGCACTAGCTACGTCCTAGTTGTGTCCTAGTTGCGCCCTAGTTGCGTCCTACTTGCGCCCTACTTGCGTGCTAGTTGCGCCTTAGTTGCGCCTTAGTTGCGTCCAACTTGCACACTGGTTGCACCCTAGTTGCGCCCTAGTTGCGACCTAGTTGCGTCCTAGTTGCGCCCTAGTTGCGCCCTGGTTGGGCCCCGGTTGTGCCATAGTTGCGCTCTAGTTGCACCCTAGTTGTGCCCTAGTTGCGCCCTAGTTGTGCCCTAGTTGCGCCCTCGTTGCACCCTCGTTGCGCCCTAGTTGCGCCCTTGTTGCGCCCTAGTTGCGCCCTAGTTGCGTCCTAGTTGCGTCCTAGTTGCGCCCTCGTTGCGCCCTCGTTGCGTCCTAGTTGCGCCCTAGTTGCGTCCAAGTCGCGCCCTAGTCGCGCCCTAGTTGCGCCCTAGTTGCGCTCTAGTTGCGCCCTAGTTGCGCCCTTCTTGCACCCTTATTGCACCCTACTTACACCCTACTGGCGCCCTACTTGCGCCCTAGTTGCGTCCTAGTTGCGTCCTAGTTGCGCCCTCGTTGCGCCCTCGTTGCGTCCTAGTTGCGCCCTAGTTGCGTCCAAGTCGCGCCCTAGTCGCGCCCTAGTTGCGCCCTAGTTGCGCTCTAGTTGCGCCCTAGTTGCGCCCTTCTTGCACCCTTATTGCACCCTACTTACACCCTACTGGCGCCCTACTTGCGCCCTAGTTGCGTCCTAGTTGCGTCCTAGTTGCGCCCTCGTTGCGCCCTCGTTGCGTCCTAGTTGCGCCCTAGTTGCGTCCAAGTCGCGCCCTAGTCGCGCCCTAGTTGCGCCCTAGTTGCGCTCTAGTTGCGCCCTAGTTGCGCCCTTCTTGCACCCTTATTGCACCCTACTTACACCCTACTGGCGCCCTACTTGCGCCCTAGTTGCGTCCTAGTTGCGTCCTAGTTGCGCCCTCGTTGCGCCCTCGTTGCGTCCTAGTTGCGCCCTAGTTGCGTCCAAGTCGCGCCCTAGTCGCGCCCTAGTTGCGCCCTAGTTGCGCTCTAGTTGCGCCCTAGTTGCGCCCTTCTTGCACCCTTATTGCACCCTACTTACACCCTACTGGCGCCCTACTTGCGCCCTAGTTGCGTCCTAGTTGCGTCCTAGTTGCGCCCTCGTTGCGCCCTCGTTGCGTCCTAGTTGCGCCCTAGTTGCGTCCAAGTCGCGCCCTAGTCGCGCCCTAGTTGCGCCCTAGTTGCGCTCTAGTTGCGCCCTAGTTGCGCCCTTCTTGCACCCTTATTGCACCCTACTTACACCCTACTGGCGCCCTACTTGCGCCCTAGTTGCGTCCTAGTTGCGTCCTAGTTGCGCCCTCGTTGCGCCCTCGTTGCGTCCTAGTTGCGCCCTAGTTGCACCCTAGTTGCGCCCTAGTTGCACCCTAGTTGTGCCCTAGTTAGTTGCGCCCTAGTTGCGCCCTCGTTGCGCCCTCGTTGCGTCCTAGTTGTGCCCTAGTTGCGCCCTATTTGCGCCCTAGTTGCGCCCTAGTTGCGCCATAGTTGCGCCCTAGTTGCGCCCTAGTTGCGCCCTAGTTGCGCCCTAGTTGCGCCCTAGTTGCGCCCTAGTTGCGCCTTAGTTGTGCCTTAGTTGCGCCCTACCTGCGCCCTACTTGCGCCCTAGTCGCGCCCATGTTACGCCCTACTTGCGCCCTAGATGCCTCCTAGTTGCGCCCTAGTTGCGCCCTTCTTGCGCCCTTATTGCACCCTACTTACGCCCTATTGGCGCCCTACTTGAGCCCTAGTTGCGCCTCAGTTGTGCACTAGCTACGCCCTAGTTGTACCCTAGTTGCGCCCTAGTTGTGTCCTACTTGTGCCCTATTTGCGCCCTAGTTGTGCCCTAGTTGCGCCTTAGTTGCGCCCTAGTTGCGTCCTAGTTGTGCCCTAGTTGCGCCCTAGTTACGTCCTAGTTGCACCCTACTGGCGCCCTAGTTCCGCCCTAGTTGCGCCCTAGTTGCGCCCTTGTTGCGCCCTTGTTCCGCCCTCGTTGCACCCTCGTTGCGCCCTAGTTGCGCCCTAGTTGCGCCCTAGTTGTGCTCCACTTGCACCGTAATTGCGCCCTACTTGTGCCCTACTTGCGCCCTACTTGCGCCCTAGTTGCACCCTAGTTGCGTCCTAGTTGCGCCCTAGTTGCACCCTAGTTGCGCCCTAGTTGCGCCCTAGTTGCGCCCTAGTTGCGCCCTTGTTGCGCCCTAGTTGCGCCCTAGTTACGCCCTACTTGCACCCTAGTTGCGCCCTAGTTGCACCCTACTTGCGCCCTAGTTGCGCCCTAGTCGCGCCCTAGTTGCGCCCTAGTTGCACCCTAGTTGCGCCCTAGTTGTGCCCTAGTTGCGCCCTAGTTGCGCCCTACTTGCGCCCTACTTGCGCCCTAGTTGCACCCTAGTTGCGTCCTAGTTGTAGCCTACTAGCGCCCTTATTGCACGCTACTTGCGCCCTACTGGCACCCTACTTGCACCCTAGTTGTGCCTTAGTTGGGCACTAGCTACGCCCTAGTTGTGCCCTAGTTGCACCCTAGTTGCGTCCTACTTGCGCCCTACTTGCGCGCTAGTTGCGCCTTACTTGTGCCATAGTTGCGCCGAACTTGCGCACTAGTTGCACCCTAGTTGCGCCCTAGTTGCGCCCTAGTTGTGTCCTAGTTACACTCTAGTTGCGCCCTGGTTGCACCCTACTTGCGCACTAGTTGCGCCCTAGTTGCGCTCTAGTTGCGCTCTAGTTGCACCCTACTTGCGCCCAAGTTGCGCCTAAGTTACGCCTAGTTGCGCCTAGTTGCGCCCAACTTGCAATCTAGTTGCACCCTTGTTGTGCCCTGGTTGCGCCCTAGTTGCGTCCTAGTTGTGCCCTAGTTGCATCCTAATTGCGTCCTCGTTGCGCCCTCGTTGCGCCCTCGTTGCGCACTCATTGCGCCCAAGATGTGCCCTAGTTGCGCCCTAGTTGCGCCCTAGTTGTGCCCTAGTTGCGCCCTAGTTGCGCCCTAGTTACGTACTAGTTGCGCCCTAGTTGCGTCCTAGTTGCGCCCTAGTTGCGCCCTAGTTGCGCCCTAGTTACGCCCTAGTTACGCCCTAGTTGCGCCCTAGTTGCGCCCTAGTTGCGTCCTAGTTGCGGCCTAATTGCGCCCTAGTGGTACCCTAGTTGCGCCTTAGTTGTGCCCTAGTTGTGCCCTAGTTGTGTCCTACTTGCGCCCTACTTGTGCCCTAGTTGCGCCCTACTTGCGCCCTAGTTGTGTCCTAGTTGCAACCTAGTTGCGCCCTAGTTGCACCCTTCTTGCGCCCTCATTGCACCCTACTTACGTCCTACTGGCGTCCTACTTGCACCCTCGTTGCGCCTCAGTTGGGCACTAGCTACGCCCTAGTTGTGTCCTAGTTGCGCCCTAGTTGCGTCTTACTTGCACACTACTTGTGCCCTAGTTGCACCCTAGTTGCGCCCTACTTGCACCCTAGTTGTACCCTAGTTGCGCCCTAGTTGCACCCTAGTTCCGCCCTAGTTGCGCCCTAGTTGCGCACTAGTTGCACCCTACTTGCGCCCTACTTGCACCCTACTTGCACCCTAGTTGCGCCTCAGTTTGGCACTAGCTACGCCCTACTTGTAATCTAGTAGCGCCCTAGTTGTGTCCTACTTGTGCCCTACTTGCGCCCTAGTTGTGCCTTAGTTGACCCGAAACTTGGCATTCATGTCACATTTCATTTTCCTGATTCAAATCCACCCACAGATTTTGTTTCCATTCACTCCTCAGGTAACTTACAGCATCACAGTCTTTAATCTGTTGATTGCACTTTTTCCCAGGTCCATAGCCTATCTTGCTTCGGTGCCAGTCCCCAACCCCGAAAAGAAAAGGGATAGGTCACGACAGGCTTCCTGCCGCCACATGTGACAGATAAAATATTGGGTGAAATAGCTCAGATACCCATAAAACACAAAGTGTGACTCTCATCCGCCCGTCGTTCGGAAGAAAAGTAACGATCCGCCCATGGTTCGGAAGAAAAGCAACCATCCACCCACCTTGCGTTACAAAAGCAACCATCCGCCCAGCCTCCGCAACAAAATCAACTAGCCACCCACCCCTTTTTTCATGCTGGATCACAGCATGTGTTTTGGACATGAAATGGAAAAAAGTGCAATGGTGAATGACAAAAATAATCTCATGCATCAATGCTACATGGTATGTGGTAAGAACATGACATTTTCTTTAGCGTTTCTGGGTTCCTCAAGTATTTTCTCTGTAACGTTGGCATATGCGTTATTTTATGTACGCCATTGTCATATGCGTTATTTCCTGTGCGACATTGGCATATGCGCTATTTTTTTTTTTGCGGTGTTGTCATATGCGTTATTTTTTTGCGAAATTGGTATATCAACTATATAGTTCCGAAAACTGGGTATATCGTGACCAAACCCTAAAATATTACCGCTCGTGTTCAGCACCTTTTGTCCACCGTTTTTCGTCCACCGACACCGCGTCTACTGTCCACCGTCGTTGTGTCCGCTGCCCAGCGTCTAGCGCGTGTGCTGTCTAGCGTCTAGCGCATCTACTGTCCAGCGTCTAGCGCGTCTATTGTCCAGCGTCTAGCGCGTCTACTGTCCAAGGTCAGCAGTCCAGCCTCTATCATCCATCATCTACCGTCCATCCTCTTCCGTGCATCCTCTACCGTCAAGCGTCCACCATTAAGCGGTTGACAGAAGAAAAGAAAAAAGGGAGGGGATGACAGACCAGGTTTGCCAGCGAACAGTTTGCAGTTCGCAGGGCCTCATGAACAGAAAAAAAATGGGTTTTGAAGTCCGCTTCAGAAGAAAGCGCAACAGAAAATTTGCTAAGTATTTGCGGGGGGGATGCGTCGGCCGACCTCGACACCAGGTCGAGGTCGACACGCAGACCCTCGACCCAGCACGCAGGGTCAAGAGTCGAGAGCAACATAGACTTGCGCCCTACATACACTCTACTTGCGTCATACTTGCGCCCTAATTGCGTCCTACTTGCGCTCTAGTTGCGTCCTACTTGCGTCCTAGTTGCACCCGGTATGCGCCCTACTTGCGCCATAGTTGCGCCCTACTTGCGCCCTATTTGCGCCCTACTTGCGCCCTTGTTGTGCCCTAGTTGTGCCTAAATTGGGCACTAGCTACGCCCTAGTTGCGCCCTAGTTGCACCCTGGTTGCGCCCTACTTCCGCCCTACTTGTGCCCTACTTGCGCCCTACTTGCGCCCTACTTGCGCCATACTTGCACCCTAGTTGCACCGGACTTGCGCCCTAGTTACGTCCGAGTTGCGCCTCAATTGGGCAGTAGCTACGCTCTAGTTGCACCCTAGTTGCGTCCTTGTTGTGCCCCAGTTGCGCCCTAGTTGCGCCCTACTTGCGCCCTAGTTGCGCCCTACTTGCGCCCTAGTTGCGCCCTACTTGCGCCCTAGTTGCGCCCTACTTGCGCCCTAGTTGCGCCCTACTTGCGCCCTAGTTGCGCCCTACTTGCGCCCTAGTTGCGCCCTACTTGCGCCCTAGTTGCGCCCTACTTGCGCCCTAGTTGCGCCCTACTTGCGCCCTAGTTGCGCCCTACTTGCGCCCTAGTTGCGCCCTACTTGCGCCCTAGTTGCGCCCTACTTGCGCCCTAGTTGCGCCCTACTTGCGCCCTAGTTGCGCCCTAGTTGCGCCCTACGTGCATCCTACTTGCGCCCTACTTGCGTCCTAGTTGCGCCCTAGTTGCGCCCTTGTTGTGGACGTAACTCCCGAGCCTCCCCGTGCAAAATGCTGAAGAGCCGCATGACCGGACACTGGCTGCAGATGCCCACTGTGGACAGGGTGTTGATTTGTGACAGGGTGTTGATTTGCGACAGGGTGTTGATTTGTGACAGGGTGTTGATTTGTGACAGGGTGTTGATTTGCGACAAGGTGTTGATTTGCGATAGGGTGTTGATTTGCGACAGGGTGTTGATTTGCAACAGGGTGTTGACTTGCGACAGGGTGTTGATTTGCGACATGGTGTTGATTTGCGACATGGTGCTGATTTGCGACCGGGTGTTGATTTGTGACAGGATGTTGATTTGCGACAGGGTGTTGTGACAGGGTGTTGATTTGCGACAGGGTGTTGATTTGTGACAGGCTGCTGATTTGTGACAGGGTGTTGATTTGGGACAAGATGTTGATTTGCGACAGGGTGTTGATTTGCGACAGGGTGTTGATTTGCGGCAGGGTGTTGGTTTGCGACAGGGTGTTGATTTGTGACATGGTGTTGATTTGCGACAGGGCGCTGATTTGCGACAGGATGTTGATTTGCGACAGGATGTTGATTTGCAACAGAGTGTTGATTCGCGACAGGGTGTTGATTTGCGACAGGATGTTGATTTGCGACATGGTGTCGAGTTGCGACACGGTGTTGATTTGCGATAGGGTCTGGATTTGTGACAGGGTGCTGATTTGTGACAGGATGTTGATTTGCGACAGGATGTTGATTTGCGACAGGGTGTTGATTTGCGACAGGGTATTGATTTGCGACAGGCTGTTGATTTGCGACATGGTGTTGAGTTACACACGGTGTTGATTTGCGATAGGGTCTGGATTTGTGACAAGTTATTGATTCGCGACAGGGTGTTGATTTGCAACACAGTGTTGATTTACGACAGGGTGTTTAATTACGAAGGGTGTCAATTTGCGACAGGGTGTTGATTTGTGACAAGGTGTTGATTTGTGAAAGGTATTCATTTGCAACAGGGTGTTGAATTGCGACAGGGTGTTGATTTGCAACAGGGTGTTGATTTGCAACAGGGTGTGGATTTGCGACAGGGTGTTGATTTGCAACAAGGTATTGATTTACAACAGGGTGTTGATTTGCGACAGGGTGTTGATTTGCGAGAGGCTGTTGATTTGCGACAGGGTGTTGATTTATGACAGGGTGTTGATTTACGACAGGGTGTTGATTTCCAACAAGGTGTTTATCTGCAACAAGGTGTTGATTTGCAACAAGGTGTTGATTTGTGACAGGGTGTTGATTTATGACATGGTGTTAATTTGCGACATGGTATTGATTTGCGACAAGGTGTTGATTTGCGACAAGGTGTTGATTTGTGACAATGTGTTGATTTGCGCCAGGGTGTTGAATTGCACAGGGTATTGGTTTGCGGCAGGGTATTGATTTGCAGCAAGGTGTTGATTTGCGACAGGGTGTTGATTCGCGACAGGGTGTTGATTTGCAAGAGGGTGTTGATTTACGACAGGGTGCTGATTTGCGACAGGGTGTTGATTTGTAATAGGGTGTTTATTTGCGACAGAGTATTGATTTGCGACATGGTGTTCATTTGCGACATGGTGTTGATTTGCGACAGGGTGTTGATTTGCGACAGGGTGTTGATTTGCGACAGGGTGTTGATTTGCGACAGGGTGTTGATTTGTAACAAGGTGTTGACTTGCGATAGGGTGTTAATTTGCGTTAAGGTGTTGATTTGCAATGAGGTGTTGATTTGGGACAGGGTGTTTGCGACAGGGTATTGATTTGCGACAGGGTGTTGATTTGCGACAGGGTGTTGATTTGCGACAGGGTGTTGATTTGCGACAGGGTGTTGATTTGTAACAAGGTGTTGACTTGCGATAGGGTGTTAATTTGCGTTAAGGTGTTGATTTGCAATGAGGTGTTGATTTGGGACAGGGTGTTTGCGACAGGGTATTGATTTGCAACAAGGTGTTGATTTGTGACAAGGTGTTGATTTCTATGTTTTACTCCAAAGTCTGGAAGTCCGGCAGTCGGAGAGTAGAGTCGGAGACTACCTACCCCAAGTCGGTGAAGTCGCTACACGGAAAAGTGTGGAATCCAGGGCGGGCCTTGGGGAACTGGCTTGCTTTCCTTGAAAGTTAGTACAAAACCTGGTCGCTGACAAAAATCATGTCCAAGCGTTGCACATGCAAGGATGCATGTTTTTTAGGGGTTTTGGAAGACAAGTTATTTCCATGTGGCACAGTTACGTGCAAACAAAGTCGCCCGCTATCTACTCTAGTCGAAAGGTTGACTTGGCCGACTTGGAGTCGGATAGATCAAGTCGGAGTCAGAACAAAACATAGGTTGATTTGTAACAATGTGTTGTTTTGCGACATGGTGTTGATTTGGAACAGGGTGTTGATTTGCAATAAGGTGTTGATTTGTGACTGGGTGTTGATTTGCGACAGGGTGTTGATTTGTAACAGGGTATTTATTTGCAACAGAGAGTTGAGTTGCGACAGGGTGTTGAGTTGCGACAGGCTGTTGATTTGCGACAGGTTGTTGATTTGCGACAGGATGTTGATTTGCGACAGGATGTTGATTTGGGACTGGTTCTTTGATTTGCGACAGGGTGTTGATTTGCGACAGGATGTTGATTTGCGACAGGATGTTGATTTGGGACTGGTTCTTTGATTTGCGACAGGGTGTTGATTTGTGACAAGGTGATGATTTGCGACAAGGCGTTGATTTGCCACACGTTGTTGATTTGCATCAAGGTGTTGAGTTTTGACAAGGTCTTGATTTGCAACAAGCTCATGATTTGGGACAAGGTCATGATTTCGGACAAGCAATTGATATGCAACAAGGTGTTGTTATGTGACAAGTCTTTGAACTATAGCAAGGCTTTGATTTGTGACAAGGTGTTGACTTGTGCCATACTTGCGTCCTAGTTGCGCCCTACTTGCACCCTAGTTGCGTCTTAGTTGCGTCTTTGTTGCGTCCTAGTTGCGCCCTTCTTGCGCCCTTATTGCACCCTACTTACACCCTACTGGCGCCCTACTTGCACCCTACTTGCGCCCTACTTGCGCCCTTCTGGCGCCATACTTGCACCCTACTGGCGCCCTACTTGCGCCCTAGTTGCGCCCTAGTTGTGCCCTTGTTGCGCCCTACTTGCACCCTACTTGCGCCCTACTTGCGCCCTAGTTGTGCCCTACTTGCACCCTAGTTGGGTCTTAGTTGCGCCCTGGTTGTGCCCTAGTTGCGCCCTTCTTGTGCCCTTATTGCACCCTACTCACACCCTACTGGCGCCCTACTTGCGCCTTAGTTGCGCCTCAGTTGGGCACTAGCTACGCCCTAATTGTAACATAGTTGAGCCCTAGTTGCATCTTACTTGCGCACTACTTGTGCCCTAGTTGCACCCTAGTTGCGCCCTACTTGCACCCTAGTTGCGCCCTAGTTGCGCCCTAGTTGCGCCCTAGTTACGCCCTAGTTGCACCCTGGTTGCGCACAAGTTGCACCCTACTTGCGTCCTACTTGCACCGTACTTGCGCCCTAGTTACACCTCAGTTGGGCACTAGCTACGCCCTAGTTGTACCCTAGTTGCGCCCTAGTTGCGTCCTAGACGCGACTAGGACGTAACTAGGGCGCAACTAGGGCGCAACTAGCGCACAACTAGGGCGCAATTAGGGTGCAACTAGGGTGCAACTAGGGCGCAACTAGGGTACATCATAGGCACAACTAGGATGCAACTAGGTCGCAACTAGGGCGCAACTAGGGCGCAACTAGGGCGCAACTAGGGCGCAACTAGGGCGCAACTAGTGCGCAACCAGGGTGTAACCAGGGCGTAACTAGGGCGCAACTAGGGCGCAACTAGGGTGCAACTAGGGCGCAACTAGGGCGC
>SZWC01016617.1:38193-52253 GCA_023375785.1 Penium margaritaceum | reverse complement strand
CTCTGGGCAGGCGCGGAAAGAAGAAGGGAAAGCAACAGATGACACCACAAGAAGTTTGGTCAGGGAAGAAGCCGGACGCATCACACCTGAAAGTATTCGGCTGCACCGCATGGGCAAAGGTCCAGGCGGGTGAGGGTGCCGGCAAGCTAGATTCAAGAGCACGAAAGTGCGTTATGGTGGGCTATGAGACGGCCCACAAGACATATCGCTTGTGGGACCTGGCAGGAAGAAGACTCATCACCAGCCGGGATGTCACCTTTGACGAGAGGAAACCAGACAAGGAAGAGATGCTTGATCCCACAGAAGCTCCAAAACAGGGAGAGTGGTTGGTGCTGCTAGAGTCAGGAGATCAAGCTCCTGAAAATTGGCAAGTGGTACCAGTGCGGCAGGCCGTGAAGAAGAGTAGTGTGCCAGGGGGAGCGGCTGCGTAGGCTGACGTAGCGGCGAGCTCCGACACAGAGTCGGAGACGTCCGAGGCCTCTGAGACCAGCTCGGAGGCCAGTGGCTCTTCAAAAGAGGAAAATTCAACTCCAGGGCAGCCAACACCACAGGAGCAACAGCATGGCAAACATCCACCAGCAATGCAACGTCGCAGCACATGACAAAGAAAACAAACTCCAAAGTACGACGCTGACACTGGAAGCTGGACTGGACTGAGCTGGTCCTGTTTGGCTCAGGGAGAGCCGCTCACTGTGGCTGAAGCGCTGGCAAGGCCCGATGCGGCCAAGTGGAAGGAGGCGGTGGATAGCGAGCTCGCGTCCATCGAAGAAAATGGCACATGGATGCTGGTGGACAGACCCGCTAACGCTCACGTGGTGGGCTCAAAGTGGGTGCTCAGGTTGAAGCGGAAGCAAGATGATAGCATCGACAAGTACAAGGCATTGGTCGTGGCGAAAGGGTTCTCACAACGCGCAGGTTCTGAGTACGATGAGACCTTCGCACCGGTCGTCACGTTTGCCTCCATCAGGTCCCTGCTTGCTGTCGCTGCCGCCAAAGACCTTGAGATCCACCAGATGGATGTGAAGACAGCCTTCCTTTATGGGAAGCTCGACAAGGAGGTGCTAATGGAGGTACNAAGGTGTGCAAGCTGGTGAAGGCGTTGTACGGGCTGAAACAGGCCCCACGGATCTGGTACAAGGAGATGGACAGCTTCATGGCTGAGATCTCCTTCGCACATTGCAAAAATGACCCTAGCGTCTATGTGCGGGAGGACGAACGTGGCTTGCTACTTGTGGCGTTGTACGTGGATGATCTTATCATGTGTTCTTCCTCGCAGGAGGCCCTCACGGACCTCAAGAAAAATCTGGCCAGCAGATTTAAGATGAAGGACATGGGACCTCTCGAGTACTACCTCGGGATTGCTGTTCACCGCAACCGCAAAGCAGGCACCATCGAGCTCAACCAGACCAAGTACATCATGGACATCTTGAAGCGCTACAACATGGAGGACTGCAAGCCCGTCAGCACCCCCATGCCCTCCGACTGCAAGCTCTCCTCCTCCATGTCACCAAGCAACGAGGCAGACCGGCAGGAGATGCAAAACATTCCATACCAGTCCGCCGTTGGAAGCCTCATGTATGCAATGGTGGGAATACGACCTGACATTGCTTTTGCAGTGGGTCAGGTGAGCAGGTTTGTGGCCAACCCTGGGCCAGAACATTGGCAAGTCGTGAAGCGGATTTTTTGCTACCTCAAAAAGACTCGTCACGTCGGACTCCGGTTTGGAGGTCTAGAAGGATCAGACTTGCTGCGGCTGACATGCTACACTGACGCAGACTGGGGAGGACGGATTGATGACAGGAAGTCCACCTCAGGGTTTGTTTGTCTTCTCAACGGTGGTGCGGTCTCGTGGGCAAGCAGGAAGCAGGACTGCGTCTCGCTTTCTACTGCTGAGGCGGAGTACATTGCACTCTCCAAAGTGTGCAAGGAAACACAGTGGCTTCGCAGTTTGCTTGATGAGATCAAGGCACCACAAGAGGAGGCAACGGTCATCCGCATCGACAACCAAAGTGCCATGGCTATGGCAGAGGACGACATGATCTCCCGGCGTACAAAGCACATCGATATTCGGTACCACTACTCACGTGACCTTATCGCCAAGGGTGTCGTGGAACTGGAGCACGTCGCAACCAAGAAAATGCTCGCGGACTTCTTGACAAAGCCGCTAGACAGTGATTTGCATGTTGCAGGTGCTCGAGGAGTCGGCATGGTGGATGCAAGAGATGAGAACTAAAGACCAAAAAAAAAAAAAAAACTGACATGCACAAACACAACCTAGAGCTACAGGTTCATGCCGAAGAAAACTACCACAGCAGGTGGCCTACGGTGCAAGGGAGAGATTGTTGTTCTTCTATGCCCCATGGCCACTGCTATGGGTTGACGGACAGGTTGGGCATGCACTGCTCCCTTGGAGTAAGTCCCCCAAACCTTGTTCATGGTGCAAGTCCAAGCGAGACACCAGAAGTGTAGCGCAACGGATAGCATGTTGGACTTAGGGACAACAGGTCCTGCGATCAAGCCTTGATGTGCGCAGGAGGTTTTTTGACCTTCTAGCACAGGGGAAGTTTCTTAGACATTTCTCCATGCATGAGGAGAATGCGCCACTTGGCGGTAAGTGGATGCGCCAATTGGCGGACTGGTGAGGTGGTGTGGAGTGACCACCCCAAAAGTGTCACTACCCACACACCTTAGAAGCCAGGCCTAGGACTATATGTACCAGGCTCATTCCTCATTCTAATTACACAATCTGGCCTTAGATGCTCCTCACAGAGTTGTCCAACTAAGGAACAGTATAAAGAAGACACTGGTTGGTCTAAGCCCCAGGAGCTAGTCTTTGACTAGCACCTCGCGCGAAAGTGACCAAGTGTTAAGTGGACACAGTTACTAGCAAGTGATTGCCTAGGAACTGCTCAGTGTGGAACCGTAATCCTGAGGGTGATATCTTCTCCTAGCTGAAATGCTAGGAGCGGACGGCAGGTGCTATTGTGTCGGCCCTGTTTTCTAGTCCGTTTGCCTCAGGCCGGTTGACAAAGGGTTATGGGCCCACACTGACCAGTTGTAAGGCANCTAAGGAACAGTATAAAGAAGACACTGGTTGGTCTAAGCCCCAGGAGTTAGTCTTTGACTAGCACCTCGCGCGAAAGTGACCAAGTGTTAAGTGGACACAGTTGCTAGCAAGTGATTGCCTAGGAACTGCTCAGTGTGGAACCGTGATCCTGAGGGTGATATCTTCTCCTAGCTGAAATGCTAGGAGCGGACGACAGGTGCTATTGTGTCGGCCCTGTTTTCTAGTCCGTTTGCCTCAGGCCGGTTGACAGCTACTTCCGCAAGCTGCCGCTGCAGCCATGACCCGGTGGCAGTGGTGGAACTTGGCTGAGGGGTACATAGCTGAGGAGCGAACTTGCTCTAAGAGCGCGAAATGAAGTAGGCGACAAACTGAAATGGTGGTCCAGTACTCACGCAATGAACCAGGCAACTAACTCAAATAACGGTGACACCGCCATGCTCACGTCATTTGCCCAAAGGGAGCTCCAGGGGCTGGAGCAGGAAGATTCTTCCTAGAGGAAGCTTTGTTTGAATGCAGTGCGAGATAACCTTGATCAACCTGCAGCAGTCGATCAAACTCAAAGTTCATCACACAAACTGTAAAACAATTTCTCTTTATTCTGTACAAGGTGGCAAAGCCGTGTGCCTGTTGCGTGCCATGCACGCAACAGGCATGAGCTGCGGCATCGCCAAGTGCATTGAACGGACATCGATGCCCATTCCGAGGTGGCAAGGATTGGGAATCCTCGCCACCTCGGAACACACGGTGACACATGAAAGTGTCACTGGATGTGGACCAGTGACATTAGGATATCGATGGTTATCATGCCATTCTGAGGTGGCGAGGATTCCGTTCAATGGTTGTCTCACTTTGACCTGTTCGAGTGTTGAACAGGTCCGCTGCTTTTGTTTTTTTGCCCCCCCCCCAAAATCTTAGGTGCGGGAACCGCGGTTCTGCAACGGTTCCGGAATCCTGGAACCGGAGGAGCGGTTCCAGTTCCGGAACCGGAACTGCGGTTCTGGTACCTCGGTTCCAAGAACCTGTGTGCACCCTTATCGAGGGCTGTCTACCAACCGAGGTGGCTTCTGTTGGAACATGAATCTCACAGAGCACAATTCACCCCGAGATAAATTCTCAATAACGGTTCAGCTCCGGCCAGAACCACCTCGGTCATCACGCTCACTAGCCGTTTTCACGGTCATCGACCGACCAACGGACTTCCTACCAAGGAATCCCCTAATAAGCGGAAGCTCCGCAAGCGCGTCCGGCTAGCGCAGAAGAAACCATTGCCTTTCCTTGCTGTTCCGTCTGTTCTATTGTATATATCGAGGATGTTCATTCCCTCATACTCTTAACCAGAACAGTTCTACTCATCCTGTTCCCCTTTGGTTCTGTGGCTTCGCCGCCGTGTCTTCTCTCTGCTCGCTCCTCGCATTCTTGTCTTCGCCAGCCCCTCTCAACGCTTCGCTCTGTCACTCCCGCTCCTTTGCTCATCTCTCATACTCCGCCAACCTTCACTCATCTCGTCAGCACTCTCTCTCACATCAACCTGTCTACCTCAGCTACCTCGCGTCCCGGCCTCTATCAGCTTCCGCGACTAACTCCTTGGACCGCTTTTGCCTACGTCACTCTGCTGACGTACGCTTGCATGTCCTGACGCTTCTGCCTGCATCTGCTACTGCTGTTCTCGCATCTGCATTCTTCTGACATGGTATTAGAGCATCAGGCAACATCACCTGGTGCCTTGGAATCGCGTCATCGCTCTGCCGCCATCCCTTCTCCATCGCTTCTGCTCACATTCCTCTGTCGCCGCTGCCATCACCTCGCGCCTCTCCGCTTCGTCCGCAGCTGACATCAGCAGCCCTGCCTGACGAGTTCTCCACGCTGAAGAAAAGCCTCATCGTCCCAAGAAGGCCCTGCGCCCATTTGTGCACCCGTGGCTAACAACCGGTGACGTGTCGTCCACATCAGCCGCAAGCAACTCTCGTGCCGCCGCCTGCAGTCAACTACCAAGAAGCTTCCTGCCGCCTGCCATCCGCTGCCCCTCATCATATCTGCCTCCGCAAACATCTCCTCCTCTTTCATCCTGCCTTATCAGCCTCATCTGCCACTGCTTCGCCGTCATCCTCAGCCTGCCCGCGTCCATCATCTCGAGCGGCCTTCTCGCATCGCCTTCTCGTCTCGTCAGCAGCTGCAGCCAAAACTGCCGCCGTCAGGATATCGGACACCACCAGTCTTCCTGCTCCCATGTCCGAGCCAACTGGGGAACAAGCCATCACTCTCCTGACATCAGCGGTCTAGTGTCTGTGCCCGCTGCCTGACTCCGTCTGCCGCAACCAACCTCCTGTAGCTGACAGGATATCGGACACCACCAGTCTTCCTGCTCCCATTTCCGAGCCAACTGGGGAACAAGCCGTCACTCTCCAGAACGCAAGAAGAAGTGGTTGTGTCACTCCATCTCCCTGCCGCGTTGCCTCTCATCTCGGCTCCCTCCGCTCGCATTGCTCCCTACCTCTCCTCTTCAGCATCATCGTCAGTCTTCTTCCTTTGCTCCTCGCGTCATCTTCATCTGCTGCCATCAGTCCCTCCTCCTCCTCGCTCCAGTCTCCTCAGTCGCCTGTTCCTGCCTCATCTCCATCTCCTCGTCATCAGCATCCTCCGCACCGCCCTTACATCAATGATCTTCATCAGCAGCAGCTCTTCGCGCACGTGTTTCCGCCCCTGCGCCCACTCATCTATCAATCGATTCCTCCGCTTCCGCAATCGCTTCCAGCTCGGCACAAGGATCCGCCCGGTCGTATCGCCTTTTCCGCGACAACCTGCGCCCACGCGGAAACTTCCTTCAGCGCACGCGGCTCGCCCCTACGCCCACTCCGCCATCATCAGCCTCCGTTTCATCAGAAATCATCAGCATCTGTGAACAACACTAGGACCTGCACGAGCTAGCTGCCCATTTCCGCAGCAACCTGCACCCACGTCACCAGCAGATTTCTCGCAGCGCGTTGGCACCTGCCTTCCCCTTGCTGCATCCTACTCCCCTATTTCAATCACGCACGTGGTTTCGCCCCTGCGCCCACTCCATCATCAATCGCTCTCCGCAGTTTGTATCATACTCTGCTCAGCACCTCTCATCACCACCATGGCTGCTCCACGTCCTCCCGAATTGCCTCCCATTGACATACTGGCCGAAGATGGTTCTAACGTGCATACATGGTCAGCCTCTGTCCTACTCCGAGCTGTCGGATGGTCAGTTCGCGAACATGCATTCGTCAACCTTCTTTGAGGGTCCATTGAGTACAAAATTGATAGACACAACCTGTCCTCGGACGACTACGATGTGTAAATCCAGCAGATCACCTTTGAGGCAGTTTGTGCTCAACTTCGACCACTCGTGCATCCCTCCTACCATCATCACTTCCGAACGGCTCACACTACCCCACTGCTTTGGCACAGAATTCTTCAGCAGGGGTGGTGGCGACACTGGCTCAAAGGCGTCTGCACCAACGTGGCAACCCTACCTACATTGGCAGGAGCAATTGACCCTTTGCCCTCCCTCGGCTGTCATGAAGGATGGAGACAAACACAAGAATGGATCGAGCAGGTGTACAGGTTCCTCTACCCAGTCCTCTTGCTGCACTACGGCGTAACAGACTGTCTGTTTGGAGACCGACTCTACCTTGGGCCACCAGAAAAACGGTCTGAATCGTATGCTGAAGTCAATCAGCAAGTGCGCCAGGAACTGAAAACTATCATGGACAGGACCTACCATGCTCTCATCGATGCACAGCCAGAAGACCTCGGAGACATGTGGTCTCACTTTCTTTCTTCTCGGGGTTTAGGTCACTCCATTACCCTGGAACGAACCTACTCTCACATGTGATCTGTCAGAATCACGGGGGGTGTTGGAACATGAATCTGACAGAGCACAATTCACCCCGAGATAAATTCTCAATAACGGTTCAGCTCCGGCCAGAACCACCTCGGTCATCACGCTCACTAGCCGTTTTCACGGTCATCGACCGACCAACGGACTTGCTACCGAGGAATCCCCTAATAAGCGGAAGCTCCGCAAGCGCGTCCGGCTAGCGCAGAAGAAGCCGTTGCCTTTCCTTGCTCTTTCGTCTGTTCTATTGTATATATCGAGGATGTTCATTCCCTCGTAATCTTAACCAGAACAGTTCTACTCATTCTGTTCCCCTTTGGTTCCGCGGCTTCGCCGCCGTGTCTTCGCTCTGCTCGCTCCTCACATTCTTGTCTTCACCAGCCCCTCTCAACGCTTCGCTCTGTCACTCCCGCTCCTTCGCTCAGCTCTCATACTCCGCCAACCTTCACTCATCTCGTCAGCACTCTCTCTCACATCAACCTGTCTACCTGAGCTACCTCGCGTCCCAGCCTCTATCAGCTTCCGCGACTAACTCCTCGGACCGCTTTTGCCTACGTCACTCTGCTGACGTACGCTTGCATGTCCTGACGCTTCTGCCTGCATCTGCTGCTGCTGTTCTCGCGTCTGCATTCTTCTGACAGCTTCCTGCATCATCCGTATTAGTCTCATCCCAGTGCTGAAGGGGGCCTCGGAGGAGGACAAGGTGCATTCAATTGCGGTGGTGAGGTGTTGACGCGAATGGCGGGGAAGTTGCTCCTGCTCCGCGATACGGAGAAGCTGAACTCCGTCCTCCGGCCCCATCAGTACGGCGTAGGCATGTCCAAAGGCGCAGCTCTCCTAGTCCGCGAGATCAGGGCCATCCTCACTGCAAACCCACCCTTCTGGCTGCTCTGTCTTGACATCCGGAATGCCTTCAACAAGGTGGAGCAGGCGTCGATGTTCACGGCAGTGCTTGACTCAGGCCTGGGATCCTGGATACCCTACCCGTGCCAGTTCTCCCTCCTCCCTGCCCAGCTCCTCCTCTTCGACGTCGACACACCTCCCGTCCTGGAGAGCGCCCGTGGCATCCGCCAGGGTGACCCATTGGGTCCCGCACTCTTCGACCTCGCTCTATCCCCCGCTCTACAGGCGGCCTGCCGGGTCCTGGTGGTGGAGAGCGGGGCTCGACTGGGGAACATCGGCGCCTTCTAGGACGATGTGACTGTCTGCGGACCCCCCACCTGTTTGGGACCTGCATGGCAGCCTTCGTGGAGGCCTCGGCGCTCCGCGGCCTAAGCGTCCAGCCTGGGAAGTGCCTGCAATGGTAGCGCTTGGCAGAGGGGGTCCCGCAAGCGCTCACGAGGCTGCCCTGGACGACCCGAGGAGTGGAGGTTCTGGGCTGTCTGGTCAGCACCCAGGACTTTCAGGAGGGGTGGGCGGAGGCATGGGTGCCGTAGCAGACCCACAATCTCGAGCAGCTCGGCCGCATGGAGGATGTCCAGGCGGCGATAACCCTCCTCTGGCTCTGTGTCATCCTCCGGGTGGACTTCTACATTCGGGCCCTGCCCCCCGAGCGCTGGTGGCTGGCGGTGTTGCAGCGATTTGACGAGGCGGTGTGGGTGACAGTCCTCTCACTGCTGCAGGTGATGGTTGCTCTAGACCGAGGGACAGAGGACTGAGACTTGCAGCAGCTCGCCCAGTGGCAGGTGCAGCTGTCCTTCAGCTTTGGCGTTGCTGGACTCCTCACTGCCCGCGATCTGGCGCCACTCGCGTTCGCATGCGCCACGGTTTTACTCCTCCACGCATGGGTCTCCGACTTCAGCTCATTCCTGCCTTCCTCCCAGACACTCAAGTTCCTCATCCCCCTGTGGTAGTGGGCTGAGGAGGAGCTCCTAGTGCAGGTGTTCCGTGCCTTCCCTTCTCTAGAGGGCCTGCAGCAGGGACCAGTGCCACGCCTCTACCAGCAGCTGAGCGCGGTGTGATATGCAAGCTGACAGGAGCGGTGGGTGGAGGAGGCGGGGGCAGCGGCATTGCGGCACTGTGCGTGTGCAGGTCCGGCACGCTGCGGGCCGAGCACAGGGTGCTGCCGCCGCGCGCAGAGCAGATGTTGGGCCACAGCGACGCAGGGCAGCGCACTATGGCTCCAGGCCATGCCGTCCGGGGAGGACGACCAGACCTTCCTCCCAGCAGCGGACTTCCGGCTCGCTTCCATTGCCGAAAGGAGGCAGTGGATAGCGAGCTCACGTCCACTGCCGAGAACGGCACGTGGGTGCTGGTGGATAGACCCGACAAGGCCCACGTGGTGGGATCCAAGTGGGTCCTTGTTGAATGGTATGCACCTTGTCCACTGGCTAGCTAGCTGGTTGCACGAAAAGACAAGGCACGCACTGCTCTATGGAGTATTTCCCCTTGGTTTATTCTAAGATAGGCCAGGAATACACTACCCATAATGGGTATGTCCCTTGGAGATCATCATAGGAAACACAACATTGTGGCCTAGTTGGGACAGGCGCCGGAGCTCATGGGTCGCGGGCTCAAACCCCACATTTTTCTTTGTGGCCTAGAATGGGATATGAAGCTTCTAGGAATGGTACTAGAGCCTACCTTGAGGATGGCACTTGGTGGTCTTAGGACGCGCCAAGTAGGACTGTAGACTGAGGTTGGAACCTGTAGAGCCACTGCAAGCAGAAGCATTAGCAAAGCTCTGCAAGTACAAAAGCGTGTACCCAACATGCATCCATTTACAGTTCTTGCCTTTGAGACTCCTCACAGAGTGTCTAACCAAGGGTAGACACTAAAGACCTTCATGCGGACTTTGTGAGGTTACAAACTGAACGAATCTAAAGTGTGGATCCCTCGTTTGAGGGTGATATGTTATCCTGGTTGAATTTCCAAGAGTGGTTGGCGGCCTCCCATGTTGGGACCCATTTTCTAGACCGTTGCTATCCGGCGCATTGACAAAGGGTTATGGGTCCACACTTTTGGTTCTAAGGCACGCTTCCAAGACCGACTCGCACGTGGTCTTGTAGGGCGCACATGTATAACAGGGACACGAACGTCGGACAACTCCATGTGCTCCATCGGCTCCATCGGCTTCTTCAGGTAGGGTGCATGCACGTGGCAGACTAGGGGACGACGAATAGCTCTGTCCTTGTTGGACAAGAACCTTGAGCTCCAATGAGATAAATCTCTACCCCTTTAGAAGGTGGTACAACCCCGAGTCTGTTCTTCTCACGATGACACCATCGCCTTAGGCGATCATCGGCAAGAGGGATATGCAACAAAATCAACTACACCTTTGACAACGGTCACAGACAGCAGCCTCATCAGCCTCATCAGTCTCAACAAAGCAGAGTAGCAGCGAAGTAAAGAAGACGAGCAACTGCCAAAAATGGCGGATCCGACTCAAGCCCGCCTCGAGGCGGGTATGTCAAAATTCAAGGGAAAAGGTTTTCTCCTGTGGAAATGGCAGTTTGAGATTGTCATGAATGTGCATGGCTACCTCGACATCCTTAAAGGGACCGAGATAGCACCTGTCAATGCGACATTGACAACGCATGCGGCTGAACTTGCAACATAGATGATGAAGAACAACATGGCTCTCGCCATACTTGTGACATCAATGAATGAGACTCAACACTCGCACATCACAGGATGCACGTTGACCCGGGAACCAGCCACCACTCCTCAAAAGAGAAGGGTGGATTTGTCTCCATGGCCGAATCTGACATGCGCATCAAGTGTGCAAACGGCGGCATCGTCCAAGCCATGGGCGAAGGGGACAAGGTGATCACGTTCAACGTGAACGGTGCCGAGAAGGCGGTTAATCTTCAAAAGGTGGTGTACATGCCCTCCTTCGCAGCGAACCTGCTTTCGGTCTCACAAATCATTGACAATAACATGACAGTGGTGTTCACCAACAAGGAAGCTGTGGCCCTGAAAAATGAGGACATCAAAATTTTGTCCACCTTAGATAACCTCATGCTTCAAGTTCCAAGAGTCGACAGCCTCTACGTGCTTCAAACCAAAGTCACCAAGGCGTCGGATGAGGGACTGGCATGTGCCACCAAGACAGTGGCACCGAAGCCAAAGGATGCACCACCGGCGACCGCTGCGGCCGCCACATTAACCAAGGACACTGACGCTGAGCTGTGGCACCGGCGATTTCGCCACGCGGCCAACATCACGCTGCAGAAGATGTAGGAGCAAGAGGTGGTCCGCGGACTGGAAGAGGTAGAGTTAATCGAAGGTCTTTTATACACTAAAAGAAGTGTGTATGAAGGGCATTAGTGTCTTAAGAAGACTCTAGGAAGGTTCACACCAGTGTGTTAAGGGATGGGGGGTTAGGGTTGAAGTGTACATGTGTCGTGCATAAGGAGATGTATGAACGAACAATTTTTTTGTGATAGAAAAATACACCAATGTATGATCTATGTTGTTTGAGTTGGAGGTGGATGGGGGGGTCTTGTTGGATGCAAGTGTATATGGGGAGTGAATGTGGAGGTGTATGGATGTGTGAGTGTAGTGTAGGTAAAATGGTACATTTGTACAACATGCTTTGGGTAAGGATATTTTTATGTGGGAGGGGGGGAGTAGGGGCTCAAACTGCATGTGGGGAGTGAATGTGGAGGTGTATGAATGTGTATACTATTGTTTAGTACACTAGGAAGCTTCCATGCAAGGCACTCCTAAGGATGTTGGTTGTAGTGACTTGATGAGTGGAGGTTAGTGCTGGTTGGGAGGAGAGGGTTTGGGGTGGAAAGTGTATGTGGGGAGTGAAAGTGGAGGTGTATGGCTGGCTGTGTAGGTTGTGTGTAGAATTGTGTACTTGTGTATACTGGTTTGAGTAATGTGTTAAATAGTATTTGTACATTGTTGGGTGGGGCGGAGGGGAGGCGTCGGGGTAGAAGGTGTATGTGGGGAGTGTAAGTGAAGATGTATGGCTGGATAGGTGGCTAGTGTGTAGAGATATGAACTTGTGTATGCTCCTTTGAGTTATGTAGTTAGTGCTGGTTAGGAGGAGGGGGTTTGGGGTGGAAATTGTATGTGGGGAGTGTAAGTGGAGGTGTATGGTTGGATGTGTAGGTTGTGTGTAGAATTGTGTACTTGTGTATTCTGGTTTGAGTAATGTGTTTAACATTATTTGGATGTATTGGGGTGGGGGGGGGAGGTGTTGGGGTAGAAAGTTTATGTGGGGAGTGTAAGTGGAGGTGTATGGCTGGATATGTGGGTAGTGTGTAGAGATATGAACTTGTGTATGCTCCTTTGAGTGATGTAGTTAGTGCTGGTTGGGAGGAGGGGGTTTGGGGTAGAAAGTGTATGTGGGGAGTGTAAGTGGAGGTGTATGGCTGGATGTGTAGGTTGTGTGTAGAAATGTGTACTTGTGTATACTGGTTTGAGTAATGTGTTTAAGATTGTTTGAAAGTTGTTGGGTGGGGGTGGAGGTGTCGGGGTAGAAAGTGTATGTGGGGAATTGTAAGTGGAGGTGTATGGCTGGGTATGTGGGTAGTGTGTAGAGATATGAACTTGTGCATGCTCCTTTGAGTGATGTAGTTAGTGCTGGTTGGGAGGAGGGGGTTTGGGGTATAAAGTGTATGTGGGGAGTGTAAGTGGAGGTGTATGGCTGGATGTGTAGGTTGTGTGTAGAATTGTGTACTTGTGTATACTGGTTTGAGTAATGTGTTTAAGATTGTTTGGAGGTTGTTGGGTGGGGGGGAGGGGAGGTGTCGGGGTAGAAAGTGTATGTGGGGAGTGTAAGTGGAGGTGTATGGCTGGATAGGTGGGTAGTGTGTAGAGATATGAACTTGTGTATGCTGCTTTGAGTGATGTAGTCAGTGCTGGTTGTGAGGAGGGGGTTTGGGGTGGAAAGTGTATATGGGGAGTGTAAGTGGAGGTGTATGGCTGGATGTGTAAGTTGTGTATATAATTTTGTACTTGTGTATGCTGGTTTGAATAATGTGTTTAAGATTGTTTAAAGGTTGTTGGGTGGAGGGGGGGAGGTGTTGGGGTCGAAATTGTATGTGGAGATTATACGTGGTTGTGTATGGTTGGGTGTATGGGCTATGTGCAGAAAATTTTACTTGTGTATATTGGTTTGAGTGATGTGTTAGAGATTGCTTAGGTGATGGAGGGGTAGTGGAGGGTAGGTTGGGAAGTCTATGTGGGAGGTGTATGTGCAGATGAATTGCTGGATATCTAGGTTTAATGTAGAAATCTATAATTGTTTATGATGGCTTTGAGTGATTTGGTAAGTGGTAGTTAGGTGGATGGGATAAGGGAGAAAAGTGTATGTGGACAAGCACACATCTTTTGAGAATGCACAAGTTTGTCTTAAAGAATATCTTTAAAGAATAAACATTGAAAGAGGCAGGCAATACGTCCATTATGAAATTTCCCAGGCAGATATTGGTTGCATTGGAAATATTTTAGTGACATATCAGACATAACTTTGTACTTCAACGCAAGAATGGTTATAATTATATTTCCAGTTCTGTTATATATCTGCTTCAAACGTCTATCCGGACCACAAATGGATTAGCGCTAGCGTTTTGGGTTTTTTGGCGCGAATGCCATGAGACACACTGCCGGCAGTTAGAACCAAAGCTGCCGCTCGAGCGGCAGTCAAGAAGTCAACCTGTCGCTCAAGCGGCAGGATGATTGCAGACAGATTCGCTACACGTGGCACAACCTCTCTGTGAACTGGCGATCCCCCCCTCCCGCACCACCCGAATATTGACATATCAATATTCGGGTGTCGGGCTTCGCTCCCGGCCGGGGTTTGTTGGCGACGATCTACGCCGGTGACTTTTCAAAACTCACCTCTTTAAGTTTTAGCCACTATTGACCGTCCGATGAAAGAATCTGGTCCAGTCGTACGGCTGAAGACCAGCGGTTTCTACAATCTCACATTATTCGAGCCACTAGATCCTTTGTACTTTTCGACACTCGCCGACTGTCGTTTGACATGAATCGATGGTGTGATTCTGTCGTAAAAACCTGTGCACTTGTGTATGATTTTCAGTTTCTCTCGTGGTGCTTGGTGTCCACATACACACGCCACATAAACATCTCCGGTGGAGGAGGGGGGTGGGAAGGGGGGGTGTACTGGATTTCGGAACCGAGTCCCCCCCCCCCCCCCCCCCCCCCCCCCCC
>SZWC01016617.1:12053-29956 GCA_023375785.1 Penium margaritaceum | reverse complement strand
GAGGAGGAGGACGAGGAGGAGGAGGAGGAGGAGGAGGAGGAAACATTGGCAGATACAGGGGGGCAAATCCGTGGCCCGCAAAACACCAGTTTCTGGATCGCACAACCATTGTGGCTTCAGAAACAAGGGACTCTGGCACTGGCAGACGACCTAACCTTCGAACGCGCCCAGCCCCATCTCTGACGCACACACGTAACAGCACACGCTGATCCTGTGCTGCTTGGCTGTCCCTCTCTTCTCCCAAGAGCTGCGCACTTGGTGGCGACACGGTGTGTTCACGTACAGAGGCAAAGGCGGGAGGGGATGGCAAACCTGCTGCAGACAACGGCATGACAGCGCTCAGAACAACACAGCACAGCACGGCACAGCACAGCACAGCACGGCACAGCACAGCACAGCACGGCACAGCACGGCACAGCACGGCACGGCACGGCACAGCACAGCACGGCACAGCACGGCACAGCACGGCACGGCACGGCACAGCATGGTACGGCACGGCACAGCATGGTACGGCATGACAGCGCTCAGAACAACACAGCACAGCACAGCACAGCACATCACGGCACAGCACAGTACAGCACGGCACAGCATGGCACAGCACGGCACAGCACGGCACAGCATGGTACGGCACGACACAGCATGGTACGGCACGGCACAGCATGGTACGGCACGACACAGCATGGTACGGCACGGCACAGCATGGTACGGCACGGCACAGCATGGTACTGCATGGCACAGCATGGTACTGCATGGCACAGGACATCAAAGCATGGCACGGCACATCACAAGACGGTATGGCACAGCACGGCAGAAAATGGCACGGCATGGCACGGCACAGCACAGCACCACACAGCACAACACGGCACAGCACGACATGGCGCTGAACGACACGGCACGGCAAGGCAGAGCACAGCAAGCATAGCATAGCACAGAAAGCACAGCATAGCACACTGATTTCCTTCTCGGTGCCGTCTCTCCATCTCCTCCATAGCTTTGGGATCCGAGGCCTTTCCCTGCACCACCCTCGCACAAGTGCAAAAATGGGGAGGAAGGAGACAAGACGAGACGAGATAAGACGAGACGAGACGAGACGATGCAATACGAGACGAGACGAGACGAGACGAGACGAGACAAGACGATTCAAGACAAGATGAGACGAGGCGAGACGAGACAAGACGAGACAAGACGAGACGAGATGAGACGAGACGAGACGAGACGAGACGAGACAAGACGAGACGAGACGAGACGAGATGAGACGAAATGAGACAACACGAGACGAGACGAGACGAGACGAGAAGAAATGAGACGACACGAGACGAGACGAGACGAGACGAGACGAGACGAGACGAGACAAGACGAGACAAGATGAGGCGAGGCGAGGCGAGGGGAGGCGAGGCGAGGCGAGTCGAGACGAGACAATACGAGATGAGACGAGACGAGATGAGGCGAGGCGAGGCGAGGGGAGGTGAGGCAAGGCGAGTCAAGACGAGACGAGACGAGACGAGATGAGGTGAGGTGAGGCGAGGGGAGGCCAGGCGAGGCGAGACAAGACGCGGCAATACGAGATGAGACGAGACGAGATGAGGCGAGGTGAGGCGAGGGGATGCGAGGCGAGGCGAGACAAGACGAGACAATACGAGACGAGACGAGACGAGATGAGGCGAGGTGAGGCGAGGGGAGGCGAGGCAAGGCGAGGCGAGACAAGACGAGACAATACGAGACGAGACGAGACGAGATGAGGCGTCATGCTCAGCTTCGTTCCCACTTCCAGTGATGTTGCGGCTTTGCGCGCTCCTGCCATGTTGAAGCGCTTGACGATGTCGCTCACGTACGTGCTCTGCGACAACTCCAAAGTCTGCTGCTGCCGGTCGCGCTTGACCTGAAGGCCAAGGTAGTAGCTGATTTCTCCCATGTCTTTCATGTCGAACCTGGCAGCAAGGGACTGCTTCACATCGTCCAAAAGAGACTTGGAGTCAGATGCAATGAGCAGATCATCAACATAGAGTAAGATGATGACCTGGCTTGCCTCTTGCGTGCGCCCATAGACTGCATGGTCAGCTTCACTGCGCACAAAGACAAGGCCAGCCAGCTGCTCATCCATCTTGTGGTACCATGCTCGTGGTGCTTGCTTCAGGCCGTAGAGGGCCTTCACAAGCTCGCACACCAAATCCTCCCTTCCCTTCCACCACATACCCCTCCGGCTGCTCCATGTACACATCCTCCTCGAGGTCACCATTCAGAAATGCACAAGTCACATCCATTTGGTGTACCTCCCAGTCCATAGCAGCAGCAAGAGCGAGGATCGCTCGGATGGATGGGAACTTTGCGACAGGTGCAAATGTCTCATTGTAATCCACACCCTCAGTCGGCGCATACCCTTTTACAACCAGCCATGCTTTGTACCTGAGCACCTTACCATCCGCACCACGCTTGCGCCTGAAGATCCATCAGCACCCGATCACCCGGCTGCTGCGTGGAGCCTCCTTGAGAGTCCAGGTGCCATTCTTCATGAGCGCACCATGCTACTCATCTGCTGCGGCATGCCAATCTGCCGCCTCGGCACTGCGCATGGCTTCAGCGAATGTGGCTGGGTCATCGGTGACTGTGAGGAAGAGAAGCTTGAGTTCAGACGGCTCCATTGGTGGTGGAACGGTGCACGGGTTCACCAACTCCTCCAGCGGCCTCTGTTTGCTTGCAAGGCCCTCGGATCGCCTCAGCGGCTCCACAGGACCATCTGCACTTTTGTTGATGCGTGCGGACCGTCATGGCAGCTGCTGTCTATTGCTTTGTTGCTCCTTCTCATCAGATTCTGCTGCTGGCTCCTTCTCCTTCTCAGCTCCCTCCACCTCCTTGTCGTTGCCGCTGCCACCGCCATCTTCCGCACCGCCCTCTTCTGCTACCGGTGCTTCTCCCACTTCTGGTACAAGTGCGGGAGCAAGCGGAACTGCCGACATAGGGCTCCAAGTCCAGCCCTTCAATTCCTCTTGGAAGACCACGTCACGGCTGCGGATGATCTTGCGTGCGGCGAGGTTGTAGAGGCGGTATCCCATGGTGTCGTAGCCGAGGAAGGCGGCCTTCACCGACTTTGCTTCCAGCTTGTTACGGCTGCCGGTAGGCACGTGCACGAATGCGCCACACCCGAAGACTTTCAGGTGCGTCACTGTTGGCTTGCGGTCCCATCCATGCCTCCTCCGGTGTCATTTGCCGCACGGCGCACGTGGGACTCCGGTTTTTCAGGTACACGGCAGTGTTGACCGCTTCCGCCCAGAAGGTTGGCGGGAGCTCCGCATCTTGGAGCATGCTGTGAACACGCTCCATGAGTGTGCAGTTCGCGTGTTCAGCCATGCCATTCAGCTGCGGTGTTCCAGGTGGGATGACCTCGTGCCTGATCCAACGACTCTTGAGGAAGTTGCGGAAGTCGTTGGAGAGGTACTCTCCTCCACCGTCGGTGCGAAGCACCTTCAACCGCCTGCCACTCTCATTCTGTCCAGCAGCAATCCACACCTTGAAAGCATCAAAGCACTCATCCTTTCCAGCCAGGAAGGACACCCACGTCTTCCTCCAATTGTCATCAATGAATGTGACAAAGTACAACTTGCCGGACAAGGACTGAGATGGCATGGGACCGCACAAATCAGAGTAAATGAGTGAGAGAAGCTCAGCCGCCCCCTTCCCTTCCCCCGTGAAAGGAGAGCGGGCTTGCTTCCCTTCAATACAGCTCTCACAGGCCGATGCACTTGGCTGCTTCACCCCCTTGAGCTCCAGGCCACGGACCATCTGCTGCATGGAGATGATGGCGCCAAAGCCGAGGTGACCAAGCCGGAAGTGCCACAGGCCGATGTTGTGTTTTCCCTCTCTCGCCGCCAACGCTGAGTCGGCTTCCTTCTCCGACGCCACGTAGAGGCGGTCAAGACCGTCCTCCTTGTTTTCTTTTGCAAGCACACGGCCTGCAAGGGTAGAGATGGTGCAGCCACCATTCTCAAAGCAAACCTGCACGCCTTCGGAGATGAGAGATGAGACAGAGAGGAGGTTTGCTGCCAGCCCCGGAACATGGAGCACCCCCTTCACACGACGTTCCACGTGCTTACCCTCAACAGAAGCACAAAACACAACCTCACCCTCCCCAACCGCCATTTGCACATGGTTATCCCCCATGTACACCCGACGAGGCTCAATGACGGTGTAGACAACGAACCACTCCCGGTGACACGTCATGTGCCGCGTGGTTCCCGAGTCGATGATTCAGAATAAGGCAGTGGTGTCAGAGACGTGCAGGACCCGGATGGTTGTCACGAATCTACTCTCCCAATCTGCTGCGTTTGCGGAAGCGTCGGACTGCTTTCCCGCTCCCACACCAGCGGCAAGGTCCGCCTTCTTCTTCCGGCATTCGCGCGCCCAATGGCCCGGCTTCTTGCAGTAGTGGCAGTTCCCCTTCTTCTTCCCTCCTCTGCCGTTGCTCCTGGTTGGCGCAGCACCGCCCCCATGACCAAATTTGGTGATGAAAGCGACGTCCAGTCCGCTTTCGCCCTCCTCTCCCTTGTGCCGCTCTTCCTCAAATAGTAGGCTCTCCTCCATGTCGTTGAGGGAGAGCTTGTTGTTGCGCTGGTCCAGGGAAAGAATGAGAGGAGTGTAGCTGCTAGGAAGACCAGAGAGGATGGTTAGCATGAGCACACACTCCTTGACAGGGTCCTCAATCACAGCAAGCTGGTCAGAGAGAGATTTCACCATGTTGATGTAGTCAATCATGGATCCGGACTCATCCATCTTCACAGTGTGAAAGCGACGACGCAGCTGCATTTTCATGAGGATTGACTTGGAAGCATAAGTGGACTCAAGCTTTTTCCAAACCTCCTTTGGCGTGAGGATGCCACAGACGAGGAGTTACTGCCGTTCGGCGAGGTGGAGGTAGATGGTTGCGAGGGCGCGGTCACGCTTTTCGCGGTAGGTACGGGCCTCGACAGGGGAGAGGGAGCTTTCTTCTGGTTCCTTCTCCTTCTCATCCACCTGGCTCCAGAGACCCTTCTCCATCAGCACCATCTTCATGTTGTTGCTCCAGTTGAAGAAGTTCTTGCCTTCGAACTTGGCGATGTTGACGCCGGCCACCACAGAAGTGGGTGTCGCCATGGTAGTGCAACGTTCAGTCCACAAACGGCTCTCTCACACAACAGGGTGCAAGGAATGCCTCAAGGATGAGACAAAGCCTTGTTCTAGCTCTGATACCACTGATGGAAACTGGGGCAGCCCTCAGGGAGGTGATCAGGCTCACTAAGAGCCGCCTAGGCAGGACCAACTGTTTGTNAGGGAGCTTTCTTCTGGTTCCTTCTCCTTCTCATCCACCTGGCTCCAGAGACCCTTCTCCATCAGCACCATCTTCATGTTGTTGCTCCAGTTGAAGAAGTTCTTGCCTTCGAACTTGGCGATGTTGACGCCGGCCACCACAGAAGTGGGTGTCGCCATGGTAGTGCAACGTTCAGTCCACAAACGGCTCTCTCACACAACAGGGTGCAAGGAATGCTTCAAGGATGAGACAAAGCCTTATTCTAGCTCTGATACCACTTATGGAAACTAGGGCAGCCCTCAGGGAGGTGATCAGGCTCACTAAGAGCCGCCTAGGCAGGACCAACTGTTTGTGAGGGGGGGCTACAGGTTGCACAGGCAGAAATTTCGGAAGCGAATGTAGGTTTGCAGAGAACGCTAATGTCTTAATCGACTCTTCAGTGAGAAAGTAAATAACAAGCCCGAACAAGCCCTTATATGCCTCACTTGGCCAAGGGAGCACTGAGATCCACTCTGTCAAAGTTCACCCTCTAGCACACTCTCCTAGCCTAGCGGGATGAGCGGCAGTCACCTTGTCACACAATAGAATTATGTCTCACACCACTTGGACGACCAAAAATTGTGGTCTGCACCTTCCTTGAAGTCTCTTGGAGGTCCTCCAGCCACCGTTTCTCCTTGAAGGCCGCTCTCGGCCGTCCTGGGCAATAATCTTGCCGCCTTTTGAGCTCAAAGTGCTCAGGTCGTCACTTGAACCCGACCCATGATCTCCAAACTTTGGAAATCCATATCTCACTCAAACGGACTCCAAATCAAGTTCCGTAAAATGCGTTAGAACATGTGAAACATCCTCTATGAAACTGTTATGCCAGATGATTTTTATCGAGCAACCCATTTTTGTCACTTTCTGGCACTCTCATATCCATCAGCTGCCCGACGAATAGCCTCTCTCACACACAAGTGTGCAAGGGATGCCTCAAGGACGAGGCAAGGCCTTTTTCTAGCATTGATACCACTTATAGAAACTTAGACAGCCCTTAGGGGGTTGATCAGGCTCACCACAAGCCGCTAGGCAGGACCAATTGTATGTGAGAGACAAGTTGCAGGTTGCAGGGAAAAAAATACGGAAGCGTGTGAAGTTGTGTAGAGAGCGCGAATGGCTGGTTTGACTCATGGAGGAGAATGTCTGATTTGGCATAGATTATTAACAAGCCTCATTACGGTCCATTTGACATGGAACTGGAAGAACCACCCTATCAAAGTTCACCTCCTAACACACTCCTAACCTAGCGGGATGAGCGGCAGTCACACTCTCACACAAGAGAATTACCATCCCTGCCTTGTGAACACCCAATAATCCTGATGCAGACCTTCCTTGAAACTCCTGCAGCCTTCCTATATTGAAGGCCACTCCAAGCCTTCCTGGCAAACGATTATGGCCATCATTGGTGCTGGTAGTTCAAGAGCTGTCACTTGAACCGGACACTCTGCCACCAAACCTTGAAAATCCATATCTCCCTCAAACGGACTCCAAATTGAGTTCCGTAGATTGCTACAAAACCAGGAAGACATCCTCTATGCATCTGTTGTACCTGCTGACTTTTTATCGAGCAACCCACTTTGGTCACTTTTTGACACCCTATATTCATCAATTTATATTCATACTTTTATTGTAAATAAAATAAATGCTTATATTATAATCTGTATCTCCATCTATTCAAATCCTTATCCAAATCCATATCTATATTTTCAATCTTATCTAGTATCATGAGAGCACCTACTTTTATATCTATGTGTCTCTTTCTCCACACCTATACTTGTATCTACATCTATGTCTACATCTACATCCACAACCACATCCAAATCTACACCTATATCTACATCTTCATCTACATCTACATCTACATCTACATCTACATCTTCACATACGTCTTTATCTCCATCAATATCTAAATTTATTTTACGTTTACATCTAAATCTACATCTATATCTACGTCAACATCTACATGTACATCTACATCCATATCTACATGTACCAGTCCATCTACATCTATATCTACTTCTACATATACATCTGCTTCAACATCTCCATCTACATATACATCTACATCTACATCTACATCTACATCAACAGTACGTATCTGCATCTAGAAGTACATGCTGTTGACATGGTGTGCCCCTTGCCATGAGTGCCGTTGATCGTACTCCCTGGTTTGACCACTGAGGAGTGGTTGAACACCTAATCTGACTTTAGATTTGGATTCCATGGATTTTTCCATGAAGGATCGAGCTTGAAATTGCTCGATTTGAGTGAGTATTCAGAAAGTTAGCCTAGCCCAAAATCCGGGTGTTGGGGGGGGGAGGTTTAGAATCTGGTACTCGCCATGGGTGGCGGGATAATCCACCACCAGTGACCCGAGTTCGTCTCCAATGACCCCCAAATGTACCAGGGCCATAAAAGAAGCAACCAGAAGACTATCTTGACCAGGGTGAGCTTCTCCTTGACTTCTGGGCGAGGAAAGACGCTCCGACGAGTCATCGTCGAAGCGCCTCCCGTTGCCTAGCGAGCAAGGCAAGGTGGAAGGCTCCACCACGGGTTACTTCGACGGCCGTAGTAGGGGCTCTACTGCTCCAATTTAGACGTGCTTAGATGCGTTGAAAATCTTAGATCACAGGCTATAAGGATCTGATGTAATTTTACTATGCTAAGTAACAGAAATGTTTTTCGATTTAGTTCTATTTTATGCAATGCGTTCTACCCACTCCTATCCGTGATCCTTGTACTCCACACTCTTTACCAAAGGTGTCCATTGGCCACCTCAAACATTGGTAACATGCATCACTAAGAGCTAGGCATCCTTGAGGGTGTCTTCACACCCACTACTTCCAACAAAGGGTTATGGGCCCACGTGCCTGGAAGGACACTAGCTCTTCAACTTTCACGCTACCGCCCTGCGCCATGGCAACAATCGAGCAAGAAAGAATCGGTGTCGTCTCCAAGTTTGATGGGAACGGCTTCCCTTTGTGGAGGTGGCAGTTTGAGGTCTACTTCGATGACAAAGGCCTGCTTGAGCTGGTCAACGGTGAAGAGACCGTCCCTCTAGATACCGCGATGCTGGAGGAAGTTGACAAGTACAAGAAGCAAAACAAGAAGACGCTGGCTTTGTTGGTGTTAGCACTAGCCCCGCCACAGCGTGCACTGATTCAATGATGCACAGAGGCTGCGGAGGCCTGGAAGAAGCTCTGCACCATCTACCAGTCCACCAACCTTGCCAACCAGTTCTTTGTCTTCAAAAGGCTCGTCACCCTCCGAGCCAATGAAGGCGACAACACCATGGAGATCCTGCAGCAGATTGAGTCCCATACTTCCAAGTGCGTAGCCACCGGATGGAAGGTCAACCCTCAGTTGCAAGCCATGATCCTCTTTTTGGCCTTGCCGGACAATTGGAGTCCCATGATCACCGTCGTAGGCGGCTGGTCCGCGGATGAGCTGAAACACCCGAAGGTGGCTGATTACGTCCGCAATGAATGGATGCGGCGTGATGGAAGAGAGAGCGGAGCAACGTCAAGATCCACCTATGCCGTCCGCCCTCAAGGTGGAGGGGCAGGCAAGAAGGGGAAGGGTGCCAAGCAGGGCACCAAGAGAGGTGACAACAAGGGGGAGTGCTACAATTGTGGCAAATAGGGCCACTACGCACACGATTGCCCCAACAAGAAGTCGGACCAGCCTGGGAAGGGCGGGAAGAAGGACACCCAAGCCATGATGGCCAAGGAGTCTACCGACTTGGTAGATCCGGACATCATCGTGATCGACTCTGAATCAGGCCACCACACACAATACAACCGAGCGGCATTCGTCACCTGTGGCGTCACCGAGCGGAGCATGACAGTGGCCAACAACAAGACGGAGTTGGCCGGGGGCGTATCAAGTCGGTGGGGAACGGGAAATTCATTCCGTGCACCATCTATGACGTGCTCCACATGCCCAACTTTGGGGCAAACCTGCTGTCAGTGAGCCGCCTTACCGACAAGGGGATCGAGGTACTCTTCAAGAAGAGAGAGGCCATCATGCGGAAGGAGGGGGATAGGGAGGTGATTGTACGTGGAAAGAGGGAGGAAAACATGTACCTTCATACCAAGGTTCTTGTCGATGTGGCAAGGACTGACGTCGTCAACCTTGTAAGGAAGAATGAAGGAAACCTGGACCTATGGCACCGCCGCGTATGTCACATCGCTCCCTCAATTATGATGGACATGGCGAAGAAGGAAGTGGTGCGGGATCTTGAGGTCAAGAGCCTCGAAACACCCAAGAATGCGGTGTGCGAGCCGTGCGTGGTTGGCGAGGCGACACGGTAGCCGTTCGATGGCAAAGGGACGCGTGCATCGGCGAAGCTAGAGGTGGTCAACATTGATGTGTGTGGACCATTCAAGAGCTCCATCGGGGGCGCTCGCTACTTTGTGACCTTCATCCATGATTACAGCTGCAAGATTTGCATCTACGTCATCAAGAGGAAGAGTGATGTTCTGACATGTATGTAGGAGTTTGTGGTGGCAGTGGAGCGGCAAACAGGGTTGAAGGTGAAGGCGATCGGAGCGACAACGGCGGTGTGTATGAGGGCTGCTCGACATGGATGAAGAGCAAGGGGATCGCGTGGCAGAAAACTACGCCACACTCTCCGCAGTAGATAGGCTTCACCAAGAGAGCGAACCACACCATCCTCAACATGGTCCGGTCCATGTTGAGCGATGCCGGCCTCGCGCAGCGGTACTGGGGCGAGGCGGCACTGACAGCGGCATACATTATGAACCTGACGCCAATGAAGCCGCTAAAAGACGCAGATTCCAAGGTGTGGAAGACGCCACAAGAAGTGTGGAGCGGGATGAAGCCAACTGTGGCACACCTCCGCACGTTTGGTTGCGTTGTATATGCTGTTGTGCAGGCACCGGAGGGGAGGGGCAAGCTGGACCCGCGGACTCACCGGTGCATCTTCGTCGGGTACGAAAGCGGGAGCAAGGCGTACCGGCTCTTCGACCCATGGAGGCAGCAGATCGTGAAGAGTCACGACGTCACGTTTAACGAGGACAGCCGTTGGACGCACAAGGACGCAGGTCTCTCCAAGCGGGGGGAATGGCTGCCACTCTTCGAGGGAGAGACGCAGGAGGACGCAAAAGAGGGTGACGTCCGAGCGGCTCCAAC
This sequence comes from Penium margaritaceum, assembly GCA_023375785.1. Lineage (NCBI taxonomy): Eukaryota > Viridiplantae > Streptophyta > Zygnematophyceae > Desmidiales > Peniaceae > Penium > Penium margaritaceum. Next base: position 19,485 of record SZWC01016617.1, on the reverse strand, counting down.
CGGCGGCAACCATCCGGGGGATGGGGGAGCGGCTGATTTGCATTCAGCCGAGTCAGACAATAGTTCTGAAGCGCCGGCAGCAGTGGAGCTGAATGAGGAGGCGGGGAGTGAGCCCGCATCTCCACGGTCCCCAAAAGAGGGGGAGCAGGCTAGCGGTGCGAGTGGCGCCGCGAGAGGGCAGCAGCAGCGGCAGCAGCGGCAGCCTCAACAGCAGCAGCCTTGAAGAAGCGGACGCGCAAGGACAGCAAAATGGTACGATGCCGTGGATGAATTCTGGACTGGCTTCGCTCGAGCATTCTTTGTGCAAGAGGAGCCCGAGACCGTCAAGGAGGCGTTGAAATGGAAGGATGGGACTGAGTGAGAGGGAGCTATAAAATCTGAGCTCGCTCCCATGAAGAGAAAGGCACTTGGCAGTTGATCGACAGGCCGGAGGGCGCGAAAATCATCCGATCCAAGTGGATCTTCAAGAAAAAGCTCACCAAGGAGGGGGAGGTGGAGCGGTACAAGGCGTGGCTGGTTGCAAAGGGGTACGCCCATCGGAAGAGTGAACACTACGAGGAAACCTTTGTACCGGTGGCAAAGTTCGCCTCCATCCGCTCCATTCTCTTGGTGACGGCAGTGCACGACTACAAAGTCCACCAAATGGATGTGAAAACTGCATTCCTCAACGGCAACCTGGACAAGGAGGTCCTCATGGAGCTGCCGGAGGGGGTGGACGCACCGCCGGGAAAGGTGTTCAGGTTTTGCAAGGCACCTTACGGGCTGAAGCAAGCGCCACTCATGTGGTACCTGAAAATGGACGGCTTCATGGCCCAGCTTGGCTTCAAGCGCTGCGAAGCGGATCAGAGCGTGTAAGTGTGAAAGCAGTCGGGGTTGCACCAGATCGTGGTCCTCTACGTGGATGACCTCATCCTCGTGTCATCGGACATGTAGGAGTTGGTGAATCTCAAGCGGCAGCTGGGCGGTCGGTTCAAAATGACTGACATGGGCGAGCTCGAGTACTACCTCGGCGTCGCCATCAAGAGAGACCGCAAGGCACGCACGCTAGAGATGGGGCAGGCAAAGTACATCCAAGAGGTGCTCCGCCGCAACAACATGGAGGAGTGCAACCCCATCGGCACACCCATGACCACCTCATGTGAGCTGAGCTCGAGCATGGGGCCGAGAATGGACAAGGAGAAGGAGGAGATGGCAGGTGTGCCATGTTATTCTGCTGTGGGGAGCATCATGTACGCCATGGTGGCGACGCGGCCCGACCTGGCCTTTGCGGAGGGCCAATTGAGCCGCTATGTTGCTGACCCCGGACTGCTGCATTGGTAAGCGGTGAAGCGGATCCTCCGCTATCTCAAGACGACAAAACAGTCACGGCTCGTGTTTGGAGGGGGATCGCGTGACGACTCCCTCGAGTTGGTCGGCTACTCCGATGCCGACTGGGCTGGTGATGTGGATGTTAGAAAATCAACATCGGGGTACGTGTTTGTGCTTGGTGGTGCAGCAGTTTCATGGGCAAACAGGAAGCAGGATTTTGTGGCACTCTCCAGCACCAAAGCGGATTTCATTGCGCTTGCGGAAGCCATAAAGGAGGCGGTGTGGCTGCGGCGACTGCTAAAAGAGATCAGGGTGCGACAAAAGAAGCTGACGGTACTCAAAGTGGACAACACGAGTGCCATTGGCCTCATCTAAAGCCCAGTGATGCATAGGAGGACCAAGCACATTGAGATCCGGCATCACTACGCGCGGGGCTTGGTGGCGAAGGGAGATGCGGCTATTGTGCATTGTGGCACTAAGCGCATGCTCGCCGACGCCATGACCAAGGTACAGCCCAAGAACAGGCACGACGCGAGCTGCATGGAGCTTGGTCTACGCCGTGAGGATTAAAACGTTGCAGGTTCCAAGGACAGGGCATCAAGGCTGCGGTTCAAGGGGGAGATTGTTGGCATGGTGTGTCCCTTGCCATGAGTGCTGTTCATCGTACTCCCTGGTTTGACCACTCAGGAGTGGTCAAACACCTGATCTGACTTAGGTTTGGATTTCTTAGTTTCTTCCATGCAGAATCGAGCTTTGAATTGCTCAATTTGAGTGAGTATTCAGAAAGTTAGCCTAGCCCGAAATTCGGGTGTTGGGGGGGGTGGAATCTGGTACCCGCCATGGGTGGCGGGATAATCCACCACCAGTGATCCGAGTTCGTCTCCAACGACCCCCAAATACACCAGGGCCATAAAGGAAGCAACCAGAAGACTCTCCTTGACCAGGGTGAACTTCTCCTTGACTTCTGGGCAAGGAAAGGCGCTTCGACAGGTCATCGTCGAAGCGCCTCCCGTTGCNTCAAACACCTGATCTGACTTAGGTTTGGATTTCTTAGTTTCTTCCATGCAGAATCGAGCTTTGAATTGCTCAATTTGAGTGAGTATTCAGAAAGTTAGCCTAGCCCGAAATTCGGGTGTTGGGGGGGGTGGAATCTGGTACCCGCCATGGGTGGCGGGATAATCCACCACCAGTGATCCGAGTTCGTCTCCAACGACCCCCAAATGTACCAAGGCCTTAAAAGAAGTAATCAGAAGACTCTCCTTGCCAGGGTGAACTTCTCCTTGACTTATGGGTGAGGAAAGGTACTCCAACGAGTCATCGTTGAAGCGCCTCCCGTTGCCTAGCGAGCAAGGCAAGGTGGGCGGCTCCACCAAGGGTTACTTTGACGGCCGTAGCAGGGGCTCTACTGCTCCAATTTGGGCTTTCTTGGATGCGTTAAAAAGCTTAAATCACAGGCTATAAGGATCTGATGTAATCTCACTATTCTAAGGAACACAAATGTGTTTCCATTCAATTCTACTATATGCGACGTGTTCTATCTACTCCTATCTGTGATCCTTGTGCTCCACACTCTTCACCAAAGGTGTCCATTGGCTACCTCAAACATTGGTAGCGTGCATCACTGAGAGCTAGGAGTCCTTGAGGGTGTCTCCACACGAACTAGTTCCAACACATGCACATGTACATGTATATCTACGAGTACATCTACATCAACATCTACATCTATGTCTACATCTACATCTATGTCTATATGTACATGTATATCTTCATCTACATCTACGTCCACATCGACATCTACATCCACATGTACATCTACACCAACATCTACATATACATGTACACCCACATTTTCAATAACATCTACATCCACATTATCACCTACATCTACATCTGAATTCAAATCTACATTTACATCTATATCTCGATCCACATCTCCGTCTACATCTAAAATCGCATCTACATCTACATCTACATGTACATCTTCATCGACATCTACATCTACATCTACTTATACATCTATATCCGCATCTAAATCTAAATCTACTATCTACATATAGATTTAAATGTACATTTACATTTACTCCTAAATCTAAATCTAAATCTAATTTTACACCTACATCTACATCTATATCTACCTCTACATCTACCTCTACATCTACATCTACATCAACATCTACATGTACATCTACATTCACATCTTTATCTATGTCTATTACTTTATCTCAGTGTTGCCACCGGGGTCCGTTGTAATCCCAATACCGCGGCATCGATACATCGATTTACATCGATGCAACATCGATGTCGCGGTTTCATATTTTCATCCAAGCGAGCTTGCGAATGAGCTGGCAAGCTCACTGGCAAGCTCGCTCACTCCCTCCCACTGACAGGTCCCGCTGAAAAATCACCGACCACGTATTTGATGGCAACTGTTGCACTGATGCTGTGATCAGACGGACTGAAAAACAAAAGTGTGGTGTCCGGTTTGCGAAGATATTGAAATAGTTTGTGATGAATTCTGTCCCTCAATTAAGCCAAACTAGTAAAACCAGTCTGCCGTGCAGTCTACGTGCTCTTCGCGAGGGGTTGTGGGCGACATCGTCGCACTGGCCTTCCGAACGTTAGGCGGCCAAAATGGATCCGTGAATATACGGAGCGCATTTATGTTTAAAACGTATCTGTGTGCGGTTTTGCATGTAAACTTTAGGTGTAAATGTTATTGTTCAGTTTGTTTGCGTGCGTTTGAATTGATGGTTTGAACCAAGTCAACGAGATATTGCCAACATCGAAAGCCCCCAAGCCTCCTCGAGCACGGCAGCCAGATTTTACGGACAGCACTTCCACGTGCAAAGACAGTGCAACTGTCGAACGTGCGAAGTAAAATATGTTGTCGGCTGGTCGTGAACAGGTCGTCTCTTATTTTTTGTGAACATGAGACGTTAATTAATGGAATGACCTTTTTCCAGCACAAGACAATGCACAGTACCCACCTCGATGTAACCAATAACATGTACATCGATGCATCGATGTTAACATTGATATTTCGATGCTCGAGGTACCTCTGGCAACACTTCTTTATCTAAATCTGTATCTATATCCTTATTCATGATGAAAAAATGAATGCACTGACTTTACCTTCTCCCATCAGTTTTTTTACTTCACATGATATGGAGTGCATGATTCCAGGATTATTGGTTGAATTTACCAAGCACATTTGCTCCTTCTTTGCAGAAAGACATTCTCTGGGATGAAATGTGACCTTAACAATTCAAAGTCATCCCCGCATTGTGAGTGGTCAGAGATGGACAGATACACAAGCCACATTGCCAGTAGTAAGGAACGGCAGACGAGACTGCGGCTTGGGAAAATCTTTCAGGATTAAAAGCAGACCCGAGCGCGAGAGCCTCTGTTGTGTTTGGACAGATGTTTAGGCACACGTGAAGCTGTCCGGGGGACATATGAAGGCTCAACGTTGATGTAATCTACAGAACGATTCGGGCAAAAGTCCCGTTTGCCGTTCTATAGCCAGCAGCATTTCCTTAGGACACCTTAATGCAACAGGAATCTGTAACTCTCACCACCTGTACCTTGATACAATTTTAATCCAGTCAAAACACACTGAACAGTATCAACAGACATCAAAAGAAGGAAATGGTACTGTGTGAGATCAAAAGTCAGAATGTCAGAATGTATCACAACAACAATCTCAAGTAGGGTTTGGACACCTGCGTTCAAGTTGAACCTGGAACTCCTGGATGTTAAGCTGCAATAGCACTCTTCTTAGGCAGTGGAGGAGGAGACCTAGGACATTCAACTCCATAGCAAGGCGTACAGACAATCCTGCCATCATAGAGGTCCGCATCCTTGCACTTCCAGTTGCCGTTGATTCGCGCCATTTCGCCAAAGTCACCGCGGAAAAACTGGCCAACGATGCGAATGAATCTGTCACGCGGAGTCACCACATACCGGCCGTATCCGCGGCATTGCCCCACACCTTGCATGCCACCATCGATGCACACCTGCAAGGATCACCTCCGAACAAGGATTTCACTCGAAAGTGTGAGAAACTATAATTCCACTGAATCACTAGTCTTTTAGCCACCCCCCCCCCCCAACCCCCACCCCCCTACCCTCACCCCCCTCCAGACCCAGCTACCTTCCTTAAACTTGATTTTCCCCCAAAGGTTTAACCAATCTTAGGATGTAAAGAAATACATAGTCTTGAGAGATCCATCGTTGGATTCCCTGAGTGGCACAAACTTGTCCTTCATCTTGCTGCACACCACAAGGCAGGGAATCTGTGTCGCAGAGCCCTTGAGAATCAAAGTGAGACGTCAGCAACAACAGAGCCAATGCAGGGCTGAATAATCACACAGTTGACAAGGAAACATTCCAGTAGTATAAGAGGTTGCATGCACTGGACTTCAAACATAACACATTCGTAAGCATGTTGTAATGTGGATGAGAATGAACCAAACTTGACATGCCAAGACCTTCCAAGGACATGCATACAAAAAAATTTCCCATTGTAGCAAAGTGCACACCTCGTCAACGGGTGGAAGGGTGGAAGAATGGTTGGAATTTGCTCCGATGCTGTCACAGAATAGCCCGGGGTTGAGGGCGAAGAACTTAAGAGGAGTCAAACGGAACTTGGCAATGATTGTGTCACAGCTGTCTGAGCTGTTGACAGCAACATATAGGTTGCAGCGGGGCAGGGTTCCGTTGGGCTCCCCTTGTGAAGATACATTGAGGCATAGCTGAAAATACAACAAAATTGTCAGAAAAAGAACAGAATGGATGCATCCAAAGATGGGAATTGTTCAGGAGATCCTCACATTTCTGCACATGCATACCAAACGAAACAACAGTCCAACTTTTTACCTTTCTAATTGTAGGGATCTCATGCATAGTTGAATCATTGGAACACAGAGATAATTGTGAATTGTGGAAAGTGAAGGATTAGATAGGGTGGCACTCAATCAAACCACCTGCTTCTTTGAAGTGTGCTCTGTTTGGGGTCAGGGGATGTGGGGAGGGGGGGGGGGGTGGTCGCGTACTTGCTGTCCAGGGCTTGGAAGCTTGCTCTGTGTGCAGTTTAGCCATGGATTCAGTGACCTGATCCTTGTTTGACCTACACCAGTAAGTCTGGCCACCTTTGCACATGTGTCTCCCTGGGCAGGAAATTCATAGAAAAATACAGCATGAAAGGAATTATATTGGACCAGAGTGTGTGACTAGGAAGGAGAAAACAATGCATGCCTAGTCAGAGTTCAGAGCGATCATATTGGAGGATGCTGCCATTGTGCACTGGGGACTTCTACTTGTACCAAATTGGAGGAATGATGTGCAACAGAGATCTGTAAGGAGTGGCATCAAGAGAAACTGGTGAGAATTTAGAGTGAGAATACCAGGTTTTTTCATCAGAGTTCATACAATCCTCTGACAGATAGAACCAGTGGACGTTTTCCTGGACCTTTCAAGGGGCAGGTGTGTAATGTGTGTACATTGCAGTGATACCTTGGGAGGCCAATGATGGACTCAACTGGTGCTTTCCTGCGACTCAATTGGTAGCGCAAGACAGGGTGCTGAAGGATAACGGAAATCTTGCTTTACAAAGACAATGGCAGGATGTGGAGCAGATACAAGTATCCATATAGCTCTGATGTGTTGTCTAGAGAACGTTTATGTCAACATTTTGATCATCCCAAACCAGTGAAGTCCTATCTCCAAAGGAAGAACCAAGTATGATGTAGCGCAGAAAGAAACGTTTCCATTGGACCAGAAGCTGTTGTTGTAGTGGCTGACTGAACATGAGACCTCAAAAGAAGGAAGGGGAACTGTGGAGAGAAGGAACAATGGACGAAAGATGAAAATAGCTATGTTCACCACACCTTTGACCATGAGTAGCGGACATTGCAGTTGGGGGTGCAAGGATTTGCACTGATCTTGATGGAAGTGTTGAGAGGAATGGATCCACATGATTTTGTAAGCTGCAAATAGTGGAATACATGAAAGGGAAACAAAGAGTAGTTGGAGGACAGAAAACTGTGTCCGGAATGGGGGTAAGACTCAAGGGCAAAAGAGAAAAATACAAATATTGAGAAAAGATATAGAGAGAGAGGGGGGG
>SZWC01016616.1:29919-44245 GCA_023375785.1 Penium margaritaceum | reverse complement strand
TCACCGGTGAAGATGCCAATGTCTCTATTTGCGCCACTACTGAAGTGGTGCTTCGTGGCAAGGCAGTCGGGGACTTGTACCACGTCTCCAGCTGCCCCACGTCGACCACCGTCACTGCATCCCCCACTGCACGAGTGTTCATGACAGGCACGCTGTCGCCTGAGCATCAGCGTCTACTACATAGACGCTTGTGCCACGTCCACTTGGATGCTGTAGACCGTCTGATTCGCACCCAACCTGCGCTCGGTCTTGACGCAGCGTCCTTTGAGGCGCCATCCTAGACTGATTGTCTGCAATGCGCGCAAGGCAAAATGCATCGTGCCACATACCCTCTGTCTGACTCACGAGCTCTCAAGCCCCTCGAGTTGGTTCACTCCGATCCCCTGGGACCCCTACCAGTGGAGTTTCAGGATGACAGAGGGCGTTATGTCTTGACGATCACAGACGACTTCACCCGCATGCGGTGGGTCTTCAGTCTGCGCCTGAAAAGCAATGCTGCACTTGCTGTGCGTACATGGCTGGTCATGGCCGAACGCCAGTCCGGCCATATCCTCCAAAACTTCCGTTCTGATCGGGGCGGTGAATACATGGGGGTTCTGGACCGCTACTTTGCCGAGGTGGGCGTGTTTCACAACCTCTCAGCCCCAGCCACGCCGCAGCAAAATGGTGTGTCTGAGCATTGGAACCGGACCATGGAAGATGCGGTGCGCTCAATGCTGGCAGACAGCGGCATGCCTGAAGCGTTCGCCTTCGAGGGCATGGCCTACATGACATGGGTCTGGAACAGGATCCCTCATGGCCCCCTCCCGAACACACACACACCTTACCAACTGTGGTACGGACGTCGTGCTAATCTCCGGCTCGCGAGCGTGTGGGGGTCCCTTGCCTGCGTCTGGTTCACATCAGAACAACAAGGGTCGAAATTCTCCCCTAGAGGCCGCGTCTGTGCGTTTGTAGGCATGGCTACACGCTCCAAAGCCTGGCGGTTTTGGGACCCGAGTCAACGGTGCATTGTTGAGTCTCGAGACGCACTATTCTTCGAGCGCCTCTCCTTCAGAGATCTGCCCACCGAGGGCACCCCATAGTCGCATTCCCCTGGGTGTGGTACGATCCCGCGCACAGGGGGGGTGGGCTACCCGATGGTGCTGTCCCGGCCAGCCTGGGCGCCACGGGTCCGACCCACCCACCAGCAAACTCGCCAGCGTCGTCTTCCCCGCCTGCGTTGACCGCGTCGCCTGTCCTACCTGCGTCCACCGGCCCGTCAGCATCTCCTGCAATACGGGAATCTTTGTCACCGGTCGCATCCCCAGTGCTTCCCCTATCCCCAGCACCTGCATCACCAGCAGAGTCACCGGTGTCTTTCGCATTGCCTGCACCACCTTTGCAGGCTGTGTCACCAGTCATGTCGCCTGCGTTGTCCTCACCCTCCGTCTGTCCAGTCGACACGCCGGCATCACCTGGCACATCGCCAGCCGTGTCCGTGTCTGACGAGTGTCCACCACCTGCTCCAGCTGTGCCGTCACCTGAACCATACCGGCGAGGTGAGGGTAGATGCCTCCGCCCGCGTCCTACTCGCGACGTGCATAGCGGTGACCCTGGCATGAGGGCCCTGGGCCTCAGTGCGCAGGGGCTCACTGAAGTCCATCCCGGCTGCGACATAGGCCTCGCCCTCCTTGCTCACGAGCGTCAACTTGCGGTGTACTCTACAGAGTCCACAGCCACTGTTGGCCCTCCGTCTTCGGCCTATGCTTTGGCCACGCACGGAGGAGATGCTGCGGCCCCTGACCCTAGTGTGGTGGGGGTGACGCCGGACCCCAGCACATTGCGTCAGGCCCTGGCTGGACCTGACGCAGCACTCTGGCGCGCAGCATGCGAGGCTGAGCTGGCGGCTATCAAGGAACATGGGGTTTACGATCTTGTAGACCTGCCGCCCGGACGAAAGGCAGTCCAGGCCAAGTGGGTCTTGCGTAAGAAGCTAAAGCCAGACAACACAATTGATTGCTACAAAGCACGACTGACTGCGAAAGGATTCTCTCAGGTGGAGGGGATTGACTTCACTGAGACCTTCGCACCAGTTGGACGCATGACCACGGCCTTGGGCCTGCTGTCCCAGGTGGCCCAGCACAACTAGGAACTCCACCAGATGGACGTCAACAACGCGTTCCTACACGGAGAGCTAGAAGAATGGATCTACATGGTCCAACCACCAGGGTTCGAGGATGGCAGCGGCCGCGTGTACCGGCTGCGGAAAGCGCTGTACGGCCTGAAGCAGTCGCCTCGATGCTGGAATAAGGAGATCACCGGCACGCTCCTACGAGCGGGCTATGTTCAGAGTCCTGCCGACCCGTCGCTTTTCTTGTCCCAAACCACTGCGACCTTTTCAGCCATCCTGGTCTATGTTGATGACCTCTTGATTGCCTCGCCTGACCTAAAGGCTGTCGAGGCGACCAAGGACGTGCTACGATCGACGTACAAAATGAAAGACCTGGGAGAGGCCGCAGTCTTCCTAGGCATGCAGATTGTCCGTGATCGCGCTCATCGGACGCTCTTGGTCCATCAGGAGCGATACGCCCTCACTCTGGGGGAGCGTTTTGCCGAGCTGCTCAGCGACGTGCGCACGGCGTCCACCCCGATCACCCCAGACGAACAGGATGCTCTGAAGGTCGATGACCCAGCAAAGCTGGGAGAGCTGGTTGACGTGACCCTGTACTAGCGAGTCATTGGCTCACTCATGTACCTGGCCACGACGACACGACCAGAGATTGCCTTCACAGTCAACCTGCTTGCACATTTTTCACAGGCGCCGCGCAGACGGGTCCTTGAGGCCGCAGTCCGGTGCGTGCGATACGTCGTCTCCACTGCCCGCATGGGACTTCACTACCGAGGTCAGGTCTCAGTGGTCCTTGACGGATACACAGACAGTGACTGGGCGTGGAGTCCGGACGGCAAGAGTCGTACCGGCTACATCTTCCTCATTGGAGTAACAGCCGTCTCGTGGCGTAGTGGCAAGCAGGGCTGCATCGCTCGCAGCACTACAGAAGCAGAGTACGTGGCTCTGGGCGCTGGCGCGACCGAGAGTGTGTGGTTGGTACGTCTGTTGCGTGAGTTAGGTCAGTCCTTGCCCCCCGTGGTGCTTCGATGTGACAACCAGAGCGCTAAGCCCATCACAGAAAACTCCGGTGTGTTCCATACACGCACAAAGCACATTAATGTTGAATACCACTATGTCCGGATCCTGGTGGATCGAGGTGAGGTTCAGGTCGTATGGGTTGGCACTGACTCGCAGCGTGCCGATTTTCTAACAAAGGCCATTAGCCGTACAAAGTTTCTAGCGGCTGCTCGTTCTGTGGGATTGCACCCTACCCGTACTGTGGACTGAACTCTACCTTTGAGCTGCATCCATGATTTTTTTTCATCGTTGCTCTTGTGCTGTCGTTCGCGTCAGTGCTGCTACATGGGTGAACCTGTTCGCCGTGTGCTCATGGGGGAGTGATGTCATGTATGTAATGTGACCTCTCGGCTCACGTCCTCGAACGAATCATTGATTTAATACCTATCTTCCTCATTTGTCCGACTTCTAGCACGTCTTCTTGCTGGAGCGTAATCATCGTCCTCCCATGCGGTCACTGATGCAATGGTAGACTGTCTTGTCCTGCCAACACCCCCCCTCCCCTCAGCCGACCTTGCTTCCCTTCGTACTTCCTCAACTGCCACAGCTGCCCTGTACTCTGTCAATGCGTCATGTTCAAGCAACTTGACCTTGTCGCGATGGCTGCCTGTGCGCCCATCAATCGCCTTGCTTCGCCTGAGGCGACGTGATTCATTGGCCTTCCGGCACTGCCGGCAATCCAATGAATCGCGTTGCACCTCTTGCGGTTGCGTCATGCAACCGCAAGTTGAAATGCACATGCAACTTTCGTGGGTTTCACATTTTATCCCATGCAACTTTCGTGGGTTTCGCATTTTATCTTTCTGCCGTCAATCTTGCAAGATTGACGGCAGCATAGCCAATTATTGGAAATTTGCCGTAAATCTCGCTTGGACTGACGGCATGAGGAATTGTTCTGATTGATAATGGCATTACGTTCTCCAACATTCGTAACGCATTATAGGTACTCCATGAATTTTCTCTTTTTTGTGTATGGTGTTATTGCGGTATTGTACCTAGGTACAATACCACGGTACAAGAGAGGGGTACCCTGAGAGGTCAGTAACGATATCGTACCGGTACCATAAAGAAGACTTCCGTACCGTGGTATTCTCAATCGGCCTAATTCCGCTATACCCACAGTTTGGGCCTCCGAATTTTCTGCTGGCCAGTTCTCGCACATTTAAGACATGGTACCCACTTTACAAAGAAAATGCAATACCCAATTTTTTCGAACCGCCGGAGATCATGCATAACGCACCCACTATTGCAAAAACATGCGTGTTACACCAGTTTAGGGTGAATTGGTTCAACGACTGTGGGTATCCGAAGTATGATTTTTTAAGTTTCATTGGTTTCATGTCATATCTTGTTTTGTCCTATGTTCATTGTTGTTTAACGTAACCAAAATTTCTAACATTTCTATTTCCACCGACAAGTAGTCGCGTTTTTGGTACATGAAACAGTGGGGGTGTCATTAATATCCACTCAACAATCTTTTTTTTTTTCGTCGCCGGACATGGGTCACTGACCGTGGATGTCCACGGTCGCGTTACATGCTCGTTCCCAACGCAAACAAGCAAAAAGACCCTCGAATGGGGCGCTGGGTCTTAAGACCAGTTCGAGGACTGTTTCGCTCCTTCGTTACATTAACGAGCAAAAAAATGGAAAACCTAGGCAGCAGGTTGGGGCAGCAGCGTTGTTGATGCAGCGTGCGGGCTTCCACGCTTGTTGCTTAAGTCAGCTGCCCCCTCAGTCTGCTGCTCTAGAGTCTAAGTCTGGAAGCTCTGGGTTTGTTACTCAGAAACGTGCGCGCCAGAGTTAGCGCCAGAAAGCAGCTGAAAACTGAAAGTAACTGGTTAGGAATGAAGAATAAGCAACAATGGGAGGCCCCTCCACGTTCTAGCTCCCCCCCACTAGTGTAGAAGTTGTTACTCAGCTAACCAGCCAATCAGAAAATAGCTGTGGACCTATTTTCTGGCTGGCAGGGTTTTCTCGGTGAGCCCTGCCAGACGCCCGACAGTCCAAAACCCGGGCGTCGTCCGTTTTGCCTGAAAACTGGACCATACCATAATAACGACGCTACGAACGCAGTCGTGCGGTCAGAATCAGCTAGAAAAATAATAGCAAAGAGTTATGGCTGCCCAACCCAGGCAATGCCTACGGTGGTCCAAGATGCCGAACAGGGCCATACAGCATGCAACAAGGACCCTAAGCAGAGCATGACGATGCAGACGCGACGGGACGCGCTGGACGCATGCAGACAGCAATTGCGGTGGCAGTGACCGCCGGCAGCACGACCGCCGAGGAGGCCTACCGATGGAGCTGAGCACGTCGTCGGAGAGAGGAGGTTCCAGCGAACTGTGAGTAGACCTCAGCGTGCGTCGGCTCCACCTGACAACCCTCCATCAGCGTCGAGTCTTGCCGTCAGTCATCTGCACGCCGATGTACACAAGCCGGGAGGAGACAACAGAGCACAATGATGGATGCGCAAAAACCAACACTCTCCCATGACTCACAGGCGTAGTGTACATGGGCGGGCAGAGAAACGGTCAACATCCACACTCCCCCAAGGTACGCAGAGATGCAGGCACAGACAAAGAGGGCAACTCATGGACGCACACCGACTGAACTCATACCCTTCTTGAACGAGTCCAACTTCAGTGCCTTGGTCAAGAAGTTAGCCAGCTGTCGTGCTGTCTCAACCCATACGATGCTGATGCTGCTGTCATGCAACAACGAACGCACATAATGATACTCAACATTGATGTGCTTTGTGCGTGTGTGATGCACACCGTCATTGTCGGCGATGGCCATGGCACTCTCATTATCACAATGCAAGGTGATGGATGCGACAGACGGACGCAACTTGGACAGCAGACAATGCAACCACAAACTCTCACACGCGCCTGAGCCAAGCGCCACGTACTCAACCTCAGCAGTGCTGCGTGCAATGCACCCCAGCTTGCCACTGCGCCAGGACACGGCTGTGTCGCCGACCAGAAAAGATCCAGCCTGTGTGAATCTTACCATATGGACTACCGGCCCAGTCACTGTAGGTGTAGCCCACTGTGACGATGGACGGCTGACGGCGGAACACGAGACCTCGCCGAGGGGTCGAGACGACATAGCGTAGCACTCGGATCGCGGCCTCGAAGTGGAGGTCACGCGGCTCCTGAGAGAACTGGGCCAGGAGGTTGATGGCGAACGCGATGTCTGGGCGCGTCGTCGTCGCCAGGAACATCAGTGACCCGATGACCCGCAGATACGTGGTCACATCAACTGGTTCTCCCACAACAGCTGGGTCATGACTCTTCAGCTTCACCTGGCCATCGGGTGACATGGGTGAAGATGCGCTAGGCACGAGGGTCAGGTCCTCGGTGAAGCGAGTGGATAGGGTCTACACATAGGCAGCCTGGTGGACGTGCAAGATGCCCTGGGAGCGATCATGCTCAAGCTCCATGCCCAGGAAGACTCGGGCAGACTCGAGATCCTTCATCTGGTAGGCGGCGTGTAGCAAGTCCTTGACACGCTGGATGGCGGCCGCGTCTGACGACGCAATGAGGAGATGGTCGACATAGACCAGAACTGCGGCGAAGGTCTGACCTCGCGGGCTGACGAACAGTGCGAGGTCAGCGGTGCTGCGCTGGAGGCCGCCACGGAGAAGCGTGCTGCTGATCTCCTGGTTCCAGCACCGAGGCGACTGCTTTGGGCCATAGAGGGCCTTTCGCAGCCGCCAAACTCTCCTTGTGCCGTCGTCGAAGCCTGGGGGCTGCGTCATGTAGAGCTCCTCACCCTCCAGTGAGCCATGGAGGAACGCGTTGCTCACGTCCATCTGATGCAACTCCCACCTATGCTGGGCAACCAGGCTGAAGAGCGCCCGGCTAGTGGAGAACTGACCGACTGGGGCGAAGATGTGGTCGTAATTGACCCCAGGGACCTGAGCAAACCCCTTTGCTGTGAGGCGGGCCTTGTCCTTGTCCAAGGATCCGTCAGGCTTCCACTTACGCCGAAAGACCCACTTGGCACCAATGGCCTTCCGACCTGGAGGGAGGTCGACGAGGTCATACACGTGGTGCTGTCGGATAGCAGCGACCTCCTCGGCGCAGGCAGCATCCCAATGTGCGGCCTCAGGGGAGGCTCGAGCCTCGCATAGGGTGGAAGGGTCCTCTGGGCGCGCTGTGGACCGGACTGAGAGGGCGTATGCATCACGAGCCCCAGGTGGGATGCGGGCGAGTACAGCCACAACAGCATGCTGATGCTCGTGATGAAGCATGGCGTAGCCCAATGTAGAACCCGAGTGAAGGTCTGCGATGATGGCGGAACTGGTCAGGCCGAGAGCCTTTGTGCCAGGGTCCCCACTCACGACCGTGGGAGTGGTGGAGACACGTGGAGCCACAGGGGGTCGAGGCACCACGGGAAGCGGAGCGACGGTCTGCGCGCGACGGTCGGCCGAGGTCGGAGGCTGCCGCCTGGGCCACGTGTGTAGCGCGATCGGGCAGAAGATGGCCCTGATTTCGACGGGCCGACGGAGGCGGACGCGGCTACTGGTCCGGAGGAGCCAGCAGACACGACAGGCGCTGCAGGCCCGGAGGGGCCAGTTGGTCCGGAGGAGCCAGCAGACGCGACAGGCAACGCTGGCCCGGAGGGGCCAGCGGATGTGACAGGGGCTGCTCGGCCAGAGGGGCCAGCGAACGCAACTGGGGCTGCTGGCCCGGAGGGGCGAGCGAACGCGACTGTGGCAGCTGGTCCGGAGGGGCCATCGGATGTGACAGGAACTGCGGGCTCAGAGGGGCCAGCAGGCGCGACTGGGGCTGTCGGCCTGGAGGGGCCATCAGAAGCGACTGGGGCTGCCGGCCCGGAGGGGCCAGCGGACACAACAGGTGCTGCTGGCTCAGAGGAGGCCAACGGACGCGACTGGGGCAGCTGGTCCGGAGGGGCCAGCCGACGCGACTGGGGCAGCTGGTCCGGAGGGGCCAGCGGACTCGACTGGGGCTGCTGGTCCGGAGGGGCCAGCGGACGCGGCTGGGACTGTTTGCCCGGGGGGCCAGCGGACGCGACACGGACTACCGGCTCAGATGGACGGAGCGATGTGTCACCCGGAAGCGACAGGACGGAGGACGGACTCACCACTCCCCCACGGGACGGGAGGGACACGGACGAGCCAAAGCGGATGAGGTCGTGGGGAAACAGGTCCTCAAAGAAGAGGGTATCGCGGGACTTGACGATGCAGTGTCGGGATGGATCCTAGAAGCGCCAAGCCTTGGACTGACGAGACACACCGAGGAAGGTGTAGGGGCGTCCGTGGGGGGCAAGCTTGCCGCCCTGCTGTGGGGCGAGCAGCCACACAACGGCCATGCAGCTCGAGACGCGAGCCGGGCGGAGGTCAGCGCGCCGACCGCACCAAAGCTGGTAGGGCGTGGACTCGCGGGGAAGGGGACCGTGGGGAACCCGGTTCCAGACCCAGGTCATGTAGGCCATGGCTTCAAAATAGAAGCCATCGGAGAGATCGGACTCGACCCGCATGGTGCGAACGGCTTCGGCCATGGTACGGTTCCATCGCTCGGAGACGTCGTTCTGGGCGGTTGTGTAGGGTGCAGACGTCTCATGGTGGATCCCGCGGGAGCCGAAAAAGGTCGTGGCCTCACCCATGTACTCGCCACCGCGATCGAAGCGAAAGCGGCGAAGGGGACGGCCACACTCGTGCTCCGCGAGGACAAGCCAGTCCTGAATGGTTCGGGCGACATCGCTCTTCTGCCGAAGGCCAAAGACCCAACGGTAGCGAGAATAGTCGTCCGTAAGAGTGAGGACATAGCAGCCATGCTCACCTACGGACTCGGTGGGGAGAGGGCCCACGACGTCCAAGTGGAGAAGGTTAAGAGGGGCGGATGCACGGGAGGAAGAGAGGGGTTACGTGGACCGGTGCATCTTCCACTGAGCGCAGTCAATGCACTCAGTGGGGCACGGGAGTGGGAAAGTCTCCGGGTCGAGGCCCTTGGCCGGCTGGGTGCGGAGCATGCTTTCTACGGCGGCAGAGTGGACGTGGCAAAGGTGGCGATGCAAGAGAAGGGTGTACTAAGGAGAAAGCGTGCTGGTGAAAAACACATGATTTGTGGCGGCCGACGGGGAGGAGACGAGAGGGGAGGAGGAGAGGCGAGGAACGTGCCACAAGTTGCCACGGGCGGTGGCGTGCAGTACGACAAGACCAGACGGACGCAACGACACATTACCGACACCACGTGAGTGCGCAACGTCCATGCTCATGCGGTCAAGGGCAGTAACGAACAGGAGGCTAAGCTCGAGACCAGGGACAAAGAGAACATCGGTTAGAAAGACGTCACCGAACGGAACACGAAAACGAACGACGCCAACACCACAGACAGGAAACACCTGTCCGGAACCCGTCCGGACACCGGAGACATCGCTGACAGGACCGAGCATACTGAAGGCCTCACGAGAAGCCGTCATGTGATGCGTGGCCCCGGAGTCGATGATCCAGGTCTCAGCAGGGTCCTGGACAGGGGTCGCTAGATCACTCACGGTCAAATGGCAGCAAGCGAGGGACGCGGATGCGATGGGAGGAGGCGCGAAACGAGACTGCCAATCGTCAATCCACGCAATGTCTTCAAGGAGTGGGGTGGAGGAGACCATGGGAGACGACGAGACAGACGAGGAAACGAGACACGACCGCAGCTCATTCTCAGACATACAGGGATGGGCCAAAGGGCAGGAGGTGACGCAACTCGTACTTCCCTGGGGAGGAGGGCGAGGCAGGCCAAGTTGGAGCGCGATGAACTGCTCCAACTGACGCTCACGAGAGGATGGCCCAAGAGTGTAGACGGAGTGTGGAGTGACGGCGCCGGAGCCTGGGTACGAGGAGGGCTGAGCCAGCAAAGGTAGCGGAGGTGCCGACGGCTGAGGGTAGTACTGTTGCGGGTAGTACTGCTGCGGCGCGGTTGTCCGCGGGACAGGCGGAGCTGTCGGAGTGGCAGAGCTGCTGAACGAGGTCGGAGTGTCAAGGCCAGCAGCAGCGACAACGGAAGAAGCGAGGCGGCGCTCTCGCTGGCAGCGCATGGTGGCAATGACGTGCGCCTCGTCCGTCGGGAGAGGGCACGTGTACCACCCGTGCCCGAGCTGGCCACAGTTGTGGCAGACCGAGCCACCACCGTTGGACCCGGTCAATGACTGCTGCTACTGTAGGTGCGGTGGACCCTTGTCTTTCTTGTTCCAAATTTTCTTCTTCTTCCCCGAAGACGATGAGGTAGCTGCGACGGGGGAGGCGACGGCCACGGAGGCAACGGCAGGGGAGGTGATGGTAGGGGATGCAAGGGCCTCCGTGCGGTGGAGCTGGGACTCCTGGCGAAATTCCTCAATGCGGAGGAAGAGCTTATATGCCCAGGGCATGAGGGTGCCCTGGGCCTCCATGGTGGATAAGACGTCCTGAGGGTAGTGGACGAAGATGTCTGCGTACACGCTGGTGGCGCCACGCTTGATGGTGAGGAGCGCGGACAGAGGGGGCGGAGCAGATTTGCCGAGTCGACGGAGGATATCCTCCGTCCGCTGCCAGTAGGCAGTGACCGTCTCGGTCTCCCCCATGTCCAGGGAGTTGAACTCCCGGAGCAGACGGCTGATCTCAGCGTCGCTGACAGGTGATGGGGCCTGGTGAGGACGTGCTATGTAGCTGTAGGGTCTGTGATGTCGCCAGTGGTGAAGTTGCCGAGGAAGGGCTCCAGGGCAAGGCGGGAAGCTGGGGGGCGACTGGTACAAGGGCACGGACGGCGCGACCAGCGTGATACAGCTGATCGGCTTGGGTGGAGTCGTAAGGGAGAGTGTAGTAGGCCCACAGACCCTCATCCTGCGCCCAGATCCAAAAGCTGAGCTCCCAGCTCCGGAACTGCTCGCCGGCCTGAAGCGGCGACGGCGGTGTCTCAAAGTCCTTCTACCTGCGGCCGGCACCCAGAGTGGGGCCAAGGACTGAGGTCACTGTCTGCCGTTGGCATTGAGTCTGCTGGTGTGCCTGGTAGTAAGTGGCACCGGACACATCGGGGCTAGCGTGCCCTGGAGGGATGAACGACGGTAGCACACTGGTGGCGGTTTGGGAGGCGACTGGCTGTAGCATTGCAAGCTGTGGCGTCAAGGCGGCAAGCTGTTGCTCAAGAGCAGCAAGAGGGTCAGGGTTGCTGCCAACGTTACCAGTGGGCTGCTTCTTCTGCTGCTGCTGTTGCTGCAGGGGCGGCGGCTGTTGCTGCTGCAGTGGCGGTGGCTGCTGCTGCTGAGGCGGCGGCTACTGCTGCTGCTGCAGGGGCGGCGGCTGCTGCTGCTGTAGCGGCGACCGCTGTTGCTGCTGAGGCGGCGGCGGCTGCTCCTGCTGTTGCTGCTACTGCTTCGGCTGCTGCTTGTGCGACGGCGACAACTACAGTTGCCGTGGCAGCGGCAACTGCTCCTGTTGCTATGGCGGCGGCAGCTGCTGCTGCTTTGGCGGCGGCGGCTGCTACTGCTGCAGCGGCGACGGGTACTGCTGCTACTGCTGCTGCAGTCGCTACAAGAAAGGAGGGGTAGGGGTCCCCCCAACAGAGGAGGACCCCTCCTCGCTGGGACTCCCAGCCATGACTTAGTGTCCCTTGTATTTTTTTTTCTTGTTGTCTTAGTGTTGTTGATGGCAGCAGGAGGTTGGGGAGGTGGGGATTCTACCCACCCCTTTGGCCTTCCCCCTTTCCCCTTGCCCCCCCCTCTTTTTTTTGTGTGTGTTGATGATGTCAGTAGTGACGTCAGTAGTGACGTCAGCAGTGACGTCAGCAGAGGGGTGCTGACGTCAGCAACGACGGTTGTAAGGGCCGCCGCTGTTGCTATTGTTGTTGATGCTGCTGTAGCAACTACTGCTACTGCTGTTGTTGTTGTTGCTGCTGCTGCTGATTGCTGCTGTTGCTGCTGCTACTACAACTGCTGCTGTTGCTACTACTGCTGTTGCTACTACTGCCGTTGCTGCTGCTACTGTTGCTTTTTGCTGCTGCTGCAGCTACAGCTGCTACTGCTATTGCTGTTACTGCTGCAATTGCAGAAGGAGCTGTTGTTGCTGCGAGATGCTGCAGTTGCAGTGGCTGTTGCAGCTCGCTGCTACTGCTGCGCGCTGCTGCAGCTGTTGCATGCTGCAGCAACTACTCGCTGCTGTGCCGGGCTGCTACAGCGAGGTGCGGGGGTGGGGGATTTTTTTGTTGCCCCTTTTTGGTTTTTGTTTCTTTTCTCCCTTGTCACAGCGGGCAGCAGGCTGTGAGCAGCGGGCTGCTGCTTGCCTGGCAGCAGCGAGCTGCTACTCGCTGACAGCAGTGGGCTGCTGCTCGCTACTCGCTCGCTGCGAGTAGCGAGCAGCAGTAGCCACGGCTGGCAGCTGCTAGCTGGTGCTCGCTGCTACTACTGCTGCTGATGGCTGCTGTTGCAGCTCGTTGCATTAGCTGCTGCTGCCCATTGCTGCTGTTGCTCGCTGCTGCAGCTGTTGCGTACTACGGCTGCTGCCTGCTGCCGCTGCGGGCTACTGTTGCGAGTTGTTGCTGCACGCAGTTGCTGCTGTTGCGCACTGCTGCTGCTACTGCTGCTGCGAGCTGCTGCTGGTGCGAGCTGCTGTTGCTGCGGGTTGCTGCGAGCTGCTGCTTTTGCCTGCTGCTGCTTGTGGTGCCAGTCATTGCACAAGGGTGACGTTGCCGCTTGCGTCGTTGCCCTCAGACGTCAGACACCACCTGCCGCTCACCTCCTCGCGTCACGCGTGGGGTTAGTGCTGCCGAAAAAAATTCGGCAGCATTTCCCCTAGCCTAGTGGCCGTGGGAAAAAATCTGACGTCGTAGGTTGGGGCAGCAGCGTTGTTGATGCAGTGTGCGGACTTCCACGCTCGTTGCTTAAGTCAGCTGCCCCCTCAGTCTGCTGCTCTAGAGTCTAAGTCTGGAAGCTTTGGGTTTGTTACTCAGAAACGCGCGTGCCAGAGTTAGAGCCAGAAAGGAGCTGAAAACTGAAAGTAACTGGTTAGGAATGAAGAATAAGCAACAATGGGAGACCCCTCCAAGTTCTAGCCCCCCCACTAGTGTAGAAGTTGTTACTCAGCTGACCAGCCAATCAGAAAATAGCTGTGGACCTATTTTCTGGCGGGCAGTTCGACCTAAGGGCCCGGGTTCCCCGTGCGGTTCGATAGGACGGCCATTTTCTTAAAGACGTCAGCTTTAGGGCCTCGACGGCCGATCTCACCAACCGTAAATCCCGGCCGGCCGATCTCACAAACGCCAGGGCCCATCGACTGCATCCCGCTTGTCAGAATGGCGATGCAGCGAAGCGGATGGTTCACACAAACCCTACACCGATCGGAACAAAGGCACAAGGCAGGCCGACAAAACAACAATTCGCATATCTATTGCCATAAACGATGGTTCCTGGACCTTACGTAGAAGGAAAAAAATCTGTTTAAACAGCATACATCGAATAAAGTATTGGTGGAATACAACATAGCGACGAAACCGTTGGCTAGTCGATGTGTGGCATCCGGAAAGTTCAACAAGCAAACAAAAGTGCAAACCGAATTCAAAGACGAATCGGTGGTAATCAATCCAAAGCATGGATACAAAACACAGAAAGCATCTTGCCATGACCAAAAGCGGTCCAGAGTAGCAAATGGCGCTTACAATTGTAATCCAACTTCAAAAGTATGAAACATGCCTAAAATGCACAACATGAGGTAGAACTTAAGATCCACATATACAAATCAACTAAACGAAAGCGATTCATATACTATGACGAACACTAATGACATGGCCGCAATTACAATAAAATGAAATGTAACACCACGAATCAACCATTAAAAGGAAGTACAACACAAATCAACAGTTATGATTAAAACCCGCAAAAATATTCATTCAATGAATCTAAAATGTAATCATAGATGTACATGTAGATGTAGATGCAAAAATAGAGATAGATAAAAAATATCTATAGACATGGATATAGATATAGATTTAGGGGTACAGAGAAAAATGTAAGGATACATATACATATAGATATACATATATAGGATATAAATATAGATATATATATAGATATAGATATAGATTTAGATATGGGTACATAAATAGATACAGATATAGATATAGATATGGATATAGATATAGATATAGATATAGATATAGATATAGATATAGATAT
>SZWC01016615.1:34004-56947 GCA_023375785.1 Penium margaritaceum | reverse complement strand
CCCCCCAATTTCACCCCCCATCTACACCCCCGCTTTGCACTCAGACATACAAGCACCCATTCACTTAGATAACTACTACAATAACTCCGCCAACCTTATTGATTTAACATATCCATCTGCTTACTTTACAAGAGATAAACCACCGCCGTGCCAAAAATGGAAATGAACCGGTAGACCGCGGAGTATATCGAGCACTAGTGCAATGACGCGGGTTAAATGGAAACCCAATGAAGGCAGGGTGGATGGAGATGCATTTATGCAAGTCAGGGTATATCGTATCCGTGAATGAGAAAGGCGAAGTACCTCGCAATGTCACTGGCAAAAGAATACATCAGTTGACAGTGGTAAAGCACTGTTATGTGATGTTATCCCAAGTCGGCGACGGTCCGAACGACCCCCGGCTGGGGGCGGGGACCATCCCCGCGCGAGACAGGCTGAGGCTACATGGGTGCTGACATGGGTGCACGTCAGCACCCACATGACGGTCAAAGTCACGTGCTGCTTGTTGTTTTCCGTTCAGTGTTACCAAAACAGTTTCTCTATTTGATGCAATGGGAAATTCCTGTTTGGTGAAACAAAACAAGACATTTTTGGTTGAAGAACCTGGGTTTTGTGTTCTATGGGATGAAACAGGAATTACTATACTGCTGATGAAAGAGGACTTTTCCATTGACAGAAATGGCTTTTCTGTTTTTTCATACAAAACAAGCATCTTTTTTCCATTTCGATCAGCCAAAATTCAAGAACCTATTCAGTTGTTTCAACGAGGGGGTTTTGGATTTTGCAATTGGAAACTCTAAAATCCCTGTTGTGAGGTCAACGCATAGGGGGGTCGTGCACTCACTATGGGGGAGGTCGGAGGGGTCGATGTACATTAGTCATTGATGTTCAGTGCCTTTTGTTGTGGACCGCACATAGGCATTTGTGCATCTCCTACTCCGTCCTCAAGGCACGAGGAGTCCACGACTCCCCATGCAGTGAGGTGACCCTTTCTCATTACAAATCATCCACCGTAGCAAGAGTGGGGTCTCCAAGTTGTTCAGCCCCACATTCCTTCCGGTCCTTCTCCATTTCTTTTTTGGACTTTCTTGTTGCATGCATGACGGTTACCTGCTCACGTGACCCTGTTCGTATGGGAGGAGAGTGGATGTAGTCTGCCGCCCGTACACGGTGCGTGCATACGAGACTCTAGTTGACACCAAGACCGGAATTTGAATACATATAATTAGTGCCAAAACATTCCAATATACTCCAAATATTTTCCTATGTGCTTTTTATGTGTTATTAATTATGCTCCCTGGTTTTTAAACTTTTATCAAGTCATAAGTTCTTGCCTTTGCTTGGAGTTAATTCTTCTCTTCACGTCTGAGGATCCGGATTTGACACTCCATCACACGTCTACCATGTTGGTATTTGTGAGCTTGCAGCGGCAAAGCCATCGCGTGCTCAGATGCAGCAAGGGGGTCTCCTGCTGCCATAGGATCTTTTATGCCCAGCAAGCATGCCTTGTACGCTTGGTAGAGAAACACGTGGAAGCATTAGTGTGGAGTTGAATCCTGTTAAAAGTATAAGGATTGTACAAGGAACAACAGCTATGCAAACAGCTCAGCAGTACGCTCTAACATAACTCCTGGCCTTAAACTGGGGCGCAAAGCCTTGCTAGGCCGTCAAGGCAGTCAAAGCAAGGGTCTTGGCACATTGAAAGGCCTTGAGGATGACAGTGCGCCCTCCTCCCAGCCTGGCAGGCCTTGCCAGGCTTACAGGGGTCTTGGAGGGATTGACATCCTCCCACATTGGCAGATCTTGCCAGGTTTACAAGGATCCTGGAGGGATCACCAGCATCTTCCTCCACCCAGGCTGACACACAAGTGTCTAGCTCACAGGGGTCTTGGGAGGAACCGCAGCATCACCTTGGTTAGGAACTTTGATGCTAAGGCATGGAGCCTTGCACGACTTGTTGGAGATTGTACCGGAGATATTGGAGGTGATGAATCTAGAGATGATATTGGCGATGCTGGGATACCGCGAAGTGGCAGGACCTTCACCTTTCATACTTGAGGTCCTGGCAAGTTGACCACCCAAACAAGAAGCTTCCTTCAGGTAGTTCAAGTGTGTTGCCACCTTTGCCTTTCCCTAGAGAACCTTCCATCCAGTAGAAGCTTCCTTCATTTCTGGGCTCTTACTAACACCTGTGCTACTCTAGGGGGAAGCTTCCTCCTTTGAGAAGCTTCGTTAGGTCTTCAGGTGAAACTTCACATGAAGGTTGCTTACTCATCAGCCCTTCCTCTCAGGATCATTATGTCACCATGTTGTAACATAAGGCCCATCGATCAGGATCCACCAAAAGCTTGCACCAGATTTACCCATGAAGATCCAAGGGTACGGGCTTCATGCACGGTTGAGGTGATGCTGTGTAGGCCTCTTGTTCAGGCTGCATGTTGCCTGTCGAGTCATCAGAAGCCCCTCTTGACCTGAGTGCCTGTACAACATTATGCAGGTCTGTGCTGCTAGAAGCATGCACTCTCATCATATGCGTGCTTGTCCACAAAGCACCTTTCACACCCTGTAAGGCTGCTCTTCAGATAAAATGTTGGAATTTCTCGGTCAAGATTCTCAGCCAAGCTGCACTCGGTAAGTTCACAAAAAAATCCATAAAATCCTCTCAAAGCCTCTGATTGGAGTGCCGTATGTGCCATACTGAAGCAGTAAATCAGCACAGTTATTGCTCACTCCAACATGATGGGAAAATGTAGTGAAGCCAAAACCGGAGCGGAAGCGAGAGGTGAGGCAAACGTGTGACGGGAAGCGGAAGTGATGAAAGCGATGATTGATTGATTGATAGAAGGCAAGGAACAATAGAACATCTAACTAGCCTAAGTAGCATTGGGGCCCGTAGGGCTGTTGGTCCTAGTGCTAGGGTAAGGCCCCCCTGCTAAGGGGGGCGGTGCGACGCGTGCAGCCGCAACCATCGTGCTGCTGCTCCAGGTGATGCTCTGTGCGGAGTCGCTTTGCGTCTCCGCACGGCGGGCTCTTCTTGGTGGTCTCCGTTACTTGGGGCAGGTGCGGCGTCGCCTTGGTCTTGTTGGTTACGGACGTGCTGCTTGGTTGTTTGTCTTCTTCCGTGGACTGGGGCGCGTTGGCGGGCTGATCCTGCCGTTGGTTGTCCTGTGTAGCCCGTTGGTTGGCATCGTGGCACGCTCGACTGGTTAGCCTGCAGAGATGGGAAGGCTCGGTCGGTGTCACCGTCCGAGCCGTTGGCCACAGTATCCGAGGGAGGTGAACCACCTCCGAGAAGGGTAGAGGAATATTTCCGGCGGTCGAGCTCCGAGAGCAGCGAGGGGCAGATGGCAACATGGAGGGGTAGATGATAAATCTTTTGGTCACCGTGTGCATCTTGAATATTATTCTGACAGCCACCCGCAAGGGCACACGGTGATGANTGCAGCCGCAACCATCGTGCTTCTGCTCCTGGTGATGCTCTTTGCGGAGTCGCTTTGCGTCTCCGCACGGCGGGCTCTTCTTGGTGGTCTCCGTTACTTGGGGCAGGCGCGACGTCGCCTTGGTCTTGTTGGTTACGGACGTGCTGCTTGGTTGTTTGTCTTCTTCCGTGGACCGGGGCGCGTTGGCGGGCTGATCCTGCCGTTGGTTGTCCTGTGTAGCCCGTTGGTTGGCATCGTGGCACGCTCGACTGGTTAGCCTCCAGAGACTTGAAGGCTCGGTCGGTGTCACCGTCCGAGCCGTTGGCCACAGTATCCGAGGGAGGTGAACCACCTCCGAGAAGGGTAGAGGAATATTTCCGGCGGTCGAGCTCCGAGAGCAGCGAGGGGCAGATGGCAACATGGAGGGGTAGATGATAAATCTTTTGGTCACCGTGTGCATCTTGAATATTATTCTGACAGCCACCCGCAAGGGCACACGGTGATGAAGTGCAGGCGGTGAGAGGTTGGGAGAGAGAGGTGAGCTGGGGAACCACGGGGGAACTGAGGGTGATCAGTATCCCGGAAAACAAGGAGGTGAGGGGAGGAGAAAAACCACGAGTCCAGAGCGGAATGCCAAAAACGTGGATGTCACAACTAGGTAACAGGACGGCAGGTGAGGAGTGGAGAGGTACGGAGGGAGCAGGCAGAAAGGGTGCCAGAGGAGGAGCGGTGAGAAGGACAAGAGTGGGAGACTTGACGAATGCATAAGAGAGACGGAGGGAGGCAGGCAGGAGAAAGAGTTCCAGAGGGAAGAGAGGAAAGGGCGAATGTGGGAGTGTTGTTGCGGGACGAGCAGGATGAGAGGGAGTTGCAGGCAAGTGGGTCACGTCAAAGAGGGGAGAGGGTAGAGGACGGATGGTTGAGGTGGTGGATGGTGAGGTGTGCGGCCCAGGTTGTGGGGAAGGGAGAGTGAACCCAGGAGGGATCTTCTGGAATGGGAGCGGTGGTGGCCGAGGTGGGAAACCAGGAGGGACAGGGCAGAACGGCAGCGGAGGCGGCGCGATCTCTGCTGGTGGTGGTGGTGATGGTGAGAAACCAGGAGGGACGGAGCAGTACGGCAGCGGAGAGGAGCGGGGAAGGGAAGGCGGCTCGAACTCTGCTGGTGGTGGTGGTGATGGTGAGAAACCAGGAGGGACGGAGCAGTACGGCAGCGGAGAGGAGCGGGGAAGGGAAGGCGGCTCGAACTCTGCTGGTGGTGGTGGTGATGGTGAGAAACCAGGAGGGACGGAGCAGTACGGCAGCGGAGAGGAGCGGGGAAGGGAAGGCGGCTCGAACTCTGCTGGTGGTGGTGGTGATGGTGAGAAACCAGGAGGGACGGAGCAGTACGGCAGCGGAGAGGAGCGGGGAAGGGAAGGCGGCTCGAACTCTGCTGGTGGTGGTGGTGATGGTGAGAAACCAGGAGGGACGGAGCAGTACGGCAGCAGAGAGGAGCGGGGAAGGGAAGGCGGCTCGAACTCTTTTGGTGGTAGTGGTGATGGTGGAGTGCGCTGAGCGAGGGATTCCTGCAGGATGATGGCACTACATGGAGGGGAAACAGGCGGGTCAGGCAGTTGAGAGCGAGTTGGGGGTTGGCAGACAGCAGGTAGTGGTTCAGGGCAGCCAACGTCAGTGATGATGTCATCAGCGAGGAGGTCAGTTGCAGGAGATGGAGGTGCTGCTGATTGGGGCAGATCGGGTTCAGGGACAGGTTGCACGTAGAGAGGAAGTGGCTAGAACGCAATGGATGGTGGTGGGGAAGATTCGGTAGTGGCAGGGGCGAAGAGGATGGAGAGAACGTCTGGCGGCGGAGAGGAGGTCGGCGGAGGTGGACCAGAGACACGGCCTGCGTAGAAGTCATGGAGCCATCAAAACTCTTCTTCAGAGAAGAGACCCATGATGTGGTGAGTAGTCTGACAGGGTATCAGAGGGGAGGGCGAAACAACGGATGGCAGAAGGGGACACAACAGCCACCCGTAAGCGAGAGAAGGAGAATCCGAAGCGAAGCTTGAAGAAGAAGGGCGGGAGGGAGGGAAGTAAAGAAGACGAGGCAGGTAGGCGCCATGGAAGGATCAGGTCGAAGGAGCTTTAGGCTCTGATGCCATGATGGAAAAATGTAGTGAAGCCAAAACAGGAGCGGAAGCG
The DNA here is from genome assembly GCA_023375785.1 of Penium margaritaceum. NCBI lineage: Eukaryota > Viridiplantae > Streptophyta > Zygnematophyceae > Desmidiales > Peniaceae > Penium > Penium margaritaceum. Next base: position 51,347 of record SZWC01016615.1, on the reverse strand, counting down.
AGAGGTGAGGCAAACGTGTGACGGGAAGCGGAAATGATGAAAGCGATGATTGATTGATTGATAGAAGGCAAGGAACAATAGAACATCTAACTAGCCTAAGTAGCATTGGGGCCCGTAGGGCTGTTGGTCCTAGTGCTATGGTAAGGCCCCCCTGCTAAGGGGGGCGGTGCGACGCGTGCAGCCGCAACCATCGTGCTTCTGCTCCTGGTGATGCTCTTTGCGGAGTCGCTTTGCGTCTCCGCACGGCGGGCTCTTCTTGGTGGTCTCCGTTACTTGGGGCAGGCGCGACGTCGCCTTGGTCTTGTTGGTTACGGACGTGCTGCTTGGTTGTTTGTCTTCTTCCGTGGACCGGGGCGCGTTGGCGGGCTGATCCTGCCGTTGGTTGTCCTGTGTAGCCCGTTGGTTGGCATCGTGGCACGCTCGACTGGTTAGCCTCCAGAGACTTGAAGGCTCGGTCGGTGTCACCGTCCGAGCCGTTGGCCACAGTATCCGAGGGAGGTGAACCACCTCCGAGAAGGGTAGAGGAATATTTCCGGCGGTCGAGCTCCGAGAGCAGCGAGGGGCAGATGGCAACATGGAGGGGTAGATGATAAATCTTTTGGTCACCGTGTGCATCTTGAATATTATTCTCACACAACACTCCCCCTTGATAATTGTACTCATGAATTTGATTCTTGAGAGGGTTGAAGAGGATGAAAAAGATCGTTGGAGCCATTTAGGTACTCGGTTGCTGCTTCTCGGCTGCATTCGGGTGATCTCGCTCCGTCACAATTTATTTGGTGACCCCGTAGTCCAACACATTTTAGCACCACTTCTTCTTGGTTAATTTTGGCACTTCCGGGACTCTCGGAAGCCGTTTTGGGTTTGGATCACATGGGTGACCCCAAAAAAAGCTTTGAGTGAGGTTGGTGTCACTTCATCTTTTTGACGTTTCTCGGTTGCTTGTGGGTGAAGCAAGTCCTTCCCATTACATGCACCTAGCCATTCATGCACCGGGTTGAGGTTGAGGTGGCGGTTGCATGTCCGTGCCAGTTTTGGGACCACTTGCTAGGACCGCTTTTGGGACCGCCTTCGTGAGAACTGTCACGGGAGAGTATAAGAGGCCTTCACCTCTAGTCACAGACTAAAGAGACTTGCTGCTCCCGCTTTAGTGTTAGGCTGCTTCCCTCTTAGCGCTCAACTCAGAACCCCCGGTCCTCCTCTTCAAGGTCGTGAAGACTGTGTACTGTCGAACATGCTCGTTTTCCTTTGACTGGTGCAGGTGGATTTCCATGGCCAACGTCTATACTACACCGCATGAGGGGAGATGAACATTGTCTTCCCTTCATGCTTGAGCTGCTGCTGTTGCTCTCGCTAGCGGCACAATCCTGGTGCTCTGATACCATGTTGATATTTGGTGAGCTTCCACAAGTTGCTCCCTTAGCTGTGCCGTCCTTCCACTGCTCTCCCTCTTGGTTACAATGGCCATGCTTTATCCCTCTTGCACAAAAAAAGGTAGGTGACAGTGGTTTTTTTGCTGCTCCCTTGCACGTGGGAGTTGAAGCTTGTGACCTTGCCTCCATCGACAATGGCAAGCATTTCTCCACGGCTCTCAGTGGAGGACGGAGGAGAAATTCAACAACACCTGATTTTCTCCTTCTCTCCCCCTTTCATCTATAATATTGACTGCACGCTAATGATTTGTGGCAGAATCAGAAGTCCTGTTGTTAGGAACCTCTATTTCTCTCCATTTCCCATGAAGATTGTTACTTTCTCTGACCGCCTCCCCCTCATGGGTGAAGATCTAGATTTTTGCGGATGCACTCAAGGCCCCGCACATCTGCTGTCACAAGATTGATAAGAGCGTGATATTCTCCACCGGCTCCTTGTTCGTGGAATGCTGCTCTATTACGCATGGCACCTCCATGAGGTGGGCTTATTGCAACTGTGGAGTATGCCTCCAACTTGCATGCCACCTTCAATAAGGTGGGCTTGCTACCATCACCCGCCAACATGGCAGGAACGTCATTCGTAGAGCATTGCTCCATTACGCATGCCACCTCCATGAGGTGGGCTTACTATAAACACTTGCCAACACGGCAGGCACATTGTTCATGAAGTAGAACACCATCACGCATGCCACCTTTCAAGAGGTGGGCTTATTGGAACCACCTGCCGATACGACAGGAGTCTTTTCCTTTCTTCCTCTCCCCTTTGGCGTGACACGTCCATTCTCATAGACGCACTGTCGCTTTCAACCAAGAGTGCTGCTGTTGGCTTGAGTGTCGTCATCGCAGCCACTCTGATGGAGAGGTTCTCATGGCTGCTCTTAACCAAACAATTAAGCCGGGTATTCAGCTTCTGTTGCTGATGTACCAGATCCACACGACAAAGGATGTGGACCTCTTCCACTATCATGGAGGACTTCTTCTGTGTCCTCTCCTCCTTTTGCAAAGGTTTCGATGGAGATGATCACATGGTTGATTGGAGTCTCATTACTACACATACACCCTCAAAGCCATGTTGAGTACCATGAGGTGTTGCGGTTGTTTTGGGCTGCTACCTAGGGCCTTCTTGAAAATTACAGCCACCACTGCTACTTTCACTGCTGTGTGTTCGGGACGTCTGCTGCCAAAGGAGCTCTTCTCCCTTCGCAACTCATTGTTTTTTAAACACTCCCCTCTTTGTTCTTTTTTCCTCTTCTTTGGCTTCCTCTGCTCCTTAATGCGTAAGAAACGAAGGGCAATGCAGATGGGGAAGGCTAAAGCTAAGTTGCTAGTTAAGCACTCAGCCTTGTTCCGGTCGTAGAGATGTTGTTGCCGATGGTGGTGACCTGACTTGCTAGTACCACCATGTTGTTGATCTCACTGACCGCATTCAGTAATGCTCAGAGCTATGGAGCTCTTTTCTTGGAAGTACTCTTGCTCGTGGTTTGTTCTGAGAGCTTGACAAGTTGGAGGTACAACGCCAATGTGTGCAGTGCTTTCCACACACGTATGTTGTTCTTGTTGGTATCATAGCTCTTGCACACCGATCTGTTGCCCAAGTAGTAGGGTCACTATCTAGTGACCCTACTACTTGGGCCACATTGTCCTCCAGACCTTGATACGCTTTGCTTTGTGTGGTTGATGGAAGGACCTGCACAGAGCACCATTGAAATTGCACCATGGGTGGCACCATCAAGGCAGGTATGACTGTCAAGCCACAAACGACTCTGGCATGCCTCCTTGTAGTGGCCCAGGCGGCTGCACTGGTGGAAGTATGGCTTATTGCACAATTGGAGGAAGGCTGAATTGAGGCAGATGTGCAGACAATCCTTGTGAACCCTTTTACCACTGCATCTTCTGCTACTGTTGCTGCTGATGCTCAAGCTGCTTCTGTTGAACCTGTTGTTGCTGAGTCGTTGCCAGCTACTGCTGAAGTTGTGCAATTTGGGTTGCTTGAGCCGCATGTGCCTGTTGTACAATCTACATCTGCGATGCTTGAGCTCCATGGATAAGCTGCTCCTCTTGAAGAAGGAGCTCTCTAGTGGCAATCTGCAGCCTCAGCACATCCTTCTCTTGCTCCACTGCTTATCGTGCTGCGGCCTTTTGCTGCGCCATACGTTGCGCCTCCCCAGCCAAGTGATGCGCCTCTACGACACAGTTTGTTGCCTCTGCTGCTTGCCTAGCAGCTTGGAGTTATGGTTAGTCACCTCAAATTCACACACTGTCGATCAGTGTATGAAGAAGTGTATTCTTGTATGCAAACAGTTTTCACAAAACATCCACATGGATGCATGTCAGTAACGCCCAGATGTACATTCCTCGTCTAGAATGAAAACTAGAATGATCCTTATGTGATATCTAGTTGTTTCTGTGAATCATCCATGTTCACTAGTTTGTTCACTACCCAATACACTTGTTGATACACAGTTTCACGGGTGAGGTAATTGGTCATGTATGGCAGCTTGACGTACTGTTGTTTGTTTAAGCGTGCGTACCACTTCTTCAGTCAAGCGTCTGGGCTCTTCAGCTCCTAGCGTTTGCTTTACCACATGGAAGCTGTCTCTCAAGTTCATGGGCAGGTCTGAGTGCATGGCTGGGCGATGAGGTTGTGGAGACATTCTTCAAGATTCTCAGCAATACTACATACCAAGGGGTCAGCGCCGCAGTCAGCTCCAGTCAGCCATCATGGAAGAGCCAGCCGCAGATGAAGCCGGCCTCGGACCAATCTTCCGCCCAGTTTCGGCCAAACACAAGTTTACACAACTCATGTGGCCAGTGGCCAGGATCGCACCCTGCATTCGAGTGCCATTATTGTGGCAATCCAGGGCACGTGAAGAGGGATTGTAGAAAATGTTTGTGGGATGAGGAGCAAGCAAGATGGAAGAAGCAAGGAAGTAGATCAGGAGGGCAGGGGGAGAAGAAGGGTGGTGACAAAGCAAAGCCAGCTGAGAAGCAAGAGAAGAGGCCAGAGAAGAAGACAAAGGAGGGAGGTGAAACCAAGTAGTATGAGTATTCAGGATCCGTGTTTCAACTGGAATGCACGGAAAGCTGTGGGTTGGTTCGCTCAACCTATGTGTGGTACTTGGATAGTGGGTGCACATCCCACATCACCTTCGAGAATGACTTCCTCCACCAACTCCTCCCATGCTCCAAGGGCTACGTCATTGTTGCAAACAACAAGCAAGTGCCGGTGCTGGGAAAAGGGAAAGTGACATTGATAGGGTATGAAGGTGCCCAAGTCAAGTTCGGGGAGGTCCTGTACATACCTGAGATTGCCGTAAACCTCCTTTCACTGGGGTAGCTGATGAAGAGTGGAGCACGCATTTTCAGCAACTTACAGCACATCGCATTGAAGAGCCGTGAAGGCGAGACCTTCACGGAATATCACCTCCTACCTCACGGCATGAGCTGGACTTCCGTGCACCAGCTCATGACGCCCTCAAGTCGCCCTTCACAGCAGTATGTCTCCACCAGGCTTCTGGTGTAGACCTCGCTATGTGGCACAAACAACTGGGTCATGTCAACAATCAACTTGTGTATTCAATGCACAAGAAGGAGCAAGTCAACGGCCTGGACATTTAGGAGAGCGCAAGAAGTGATGCTATGCAGCAGTGCAAAGATTGCATTCGTGCAAATCTTCCAGGAAAGATGTTCCCTCCCGCTACTAAGTGCGACTTCAACCAAAAGTTGAAGCTAGTCCACACAGAAATCTGCGGACCGCTGCCCTCAGCAACCGTCTATGGCGGGCATCAATGCATACTTCTGTTCATCGATGACGCAACAAGGCTCGTATGGAGCTACCCTCTTCGCACGCGCGACGAGGCTCATACCTACTTCTTCAAATGGCTGGCGATGGCAGAGAGACAAAGCAACGTGAAACTGCAAGTTTTATCTTCAGACAGTGCCGGGAAGTACACGGGCACAGATTTCATGTCTCACCTAGAAGACATGGGTATTGAGGAGTAGTTCTCAATAGCCTTCACACCACAACAGAATGGTGTGGCTGGAAGGGCCAATCGCACGATGGAAGAGATTCTCAAGGCCATCTTTCTTGGCGCTCAACTCAACAGCAACTGGTGGCCATACATGCTGAGGCAAGCAGTCTGGGTGCGCAATTGTGTACCACACATGGTTTGCCCGATGGGACTCCATTTGAGGCATGGCATGGTGACAAGACTGCCTTCACTATGCTGAGGACCTTCGGCTGCATGGCGCTTTTTCATGTGCCAAAGGAACACTGGGAAGCTGGCTAACAAGGCATCATGGGAAGCGCTCCTTGGACAGAGACCTAATATGAAGGGTTGGGAGTTCTACGAACTAAACTCGCAACTTATCACAATCAGCCGTGACGCCATCTTCTTTGAGAACTTGACACGTCATGCATGGGAGGAAAATCGAAGGACTGCTCCGATTTCCTTGAAACCTTCTACAACTCCTACAGTGAGTCCTTGAAGGAAGAAGACAAGAATCCAGACTCGCTCACCCTTGCGGATCTGTATGTGCCAGTGATACCAGGTCTTCCTACCAATGAGGAGCCAGTGAGAACGCATATGCCCCTAAAAGGAGATCACCTTGTAGACATCCCCAGAGATCACAAGGCGGCTGATATACGGGTTGGCAAAGCTAAGGTGGTGCTTGCGGAGGATGGTCCTAAGGCGCGACGGGAGCTCCATCCTCCGGACAGCGTCCACGAGAGGCATTTCACGTGCCTCCTACAGCAACAGTTGGAGAAGCAAAGAGCAGAGGAGGGAGAGGAGGAGCACAACATGGCCATTACAGCATGCTCAGTATACGAGGACGATACAGAACTTCTCACTGACTTCACAACCACTCACCACACAGCTCTCTTGACTTCAGCCAAAGAACTACGTCCAGAGCCAAGAACTCTGAAGGAGGATCTCAATGGAGAGCATGCAGCTAAGTGGAGATCTGCACTAGATGTTGAGTGCGGAAGCCTCATGGAGCAAGGCACGTGGGAAATCGTTGAACTACCACTAGGCTCTTGACCTATTGGGGTCAAGTGGGTCTTCTGCATAAAAACAAAGGCTGATGGTAGTATTGGCACATTCAAAGCACGGCTGGTGGCAAAGGGTTTTTTGCAAGTGGAGGGAAAAGACGTTTTTTAGATGTACTCCCTGTGAGCCGCTACACCACAGCTCGTATCATGCTGGCAATCACAGCAGTAATGGACTATGAGGTGCAGCAACTCAACGTCAAGAACGCATGTCTTCACGGGGAAATGGACACAACATTACTCATGAAGNATGTTGAGTGCGGAAGCCTCATGGAGCAAGGCACGTGGGAAATCGTTGAACTACCACTAGGCTCTTGACCTATTGGGGTCAAGTGGGTCTTCTGCATAAAAACAAAGGCTGATGGTAGTATTGGCACATTCAAAGCACGGCTGGTGGCAAAGGGTTTTTTGCAAGTGGAGGGAAAAGACATTTTTTAGACGTACTCCCTGTGAGCCGCTACACCACAGCTCGTATCATGCTGGCAATCACAGCAGTAATGGACTATGAGGTGCAGAAACTCAACGTCAAGAACACATGTCTTCACGAGGAAATGGACACAACATTGCTCATGAAGCAGCCGGAGGGTTATGATGATGGGAGCGGGCGAGTGTGCAAACTAGTGAAAAGTTTTTACAGCTTGAAGCAAAGTCCACTTTTGTGGTACCGCAAGGTCCAAAGTCTGTTAGAATCCCTCGACTTCCACCCATCAGCATACGACGATTGCCTCTTCCTCCACAGACCATCAGTAGAGGAGAGACCAGACTGCTACGTCTTGGTCTATGTCGACAATGTTTCGATCATTTGCCCATTGGCAGATCTCATCAGTGCTACAGCAGCAGCCATGGCAAAGGAGGTCAATGTTACACTCATGCGAAGCCTTGAATATCACCTTGGCATGAACATCAAGCTTGACCGCGCGACCAAGACGCTTGAGCTGAGCCAACAAACCTATGCCACAAAGGTTTTGTGAGCAATTTAACGTGCCTGAGCGGCACGTGCCAACTCCTCTCATTCAGAAGCAGTTGAAGCATGAGGGGCCAAGGGGGAGAAATGAGTCAAACTACCGTAGCAGAGTCGGCTCTCTGATGCACGCCGTAAGTTTCACACGTCCGAATCTACAATTCGCTATGAGCAACCTCGCATGCGGTAATGAGACATGCTCAGAGGCAGCGTGCAAGGAGCTTGACCAAGCCCTCAGATACCTTTGTGTCAGAATAGTATCTCTGTCAAGGTAGAACAAATGCCGGGTTCACTCTCTCCTCAAAATCAGTCTGTTCCTCTTCTCAGAACCACCCCTCATCTCTGATATTTCGAGCGCTCTCAATAATGGTTCAGCCCTGGTACGAACCACCTTGGTCCCATCCTACACAAGCGGTTCACAATGATAACCGACTAACGGTACATTACCAAGTAGTCCCCTAATGAGCGGTTCGACCGCAAGCTCGTCCAGCTAGTGCACAAGAAGCCGTTGCTTATTCTTTTTCCTGTTCTTCTTTTCATATAAGGAGGAGGTTCATTCCCTCCTAGTTTAACAGTATTAGTTCTTTGCATCCTGTTCCCCTTCAAGCCAACGGCTTCTCTACCATGTTCTTGCTCTGCTCGTCCCTCGCTCCCACCGCCTTCGCTCACCATTCCTCTTCTCACAACTGTTTGCTTCGTCACTCTTGATCCTTTGCCAAACCTCAGTACATCAATCGCTTTGCTCTCATGTTCTCTCACTTCCTTCTGTCTACCTCGGAGCTCCGGTGCCTTGCCTCCCTTGAGGCTCTGCGACTAACTCCTTGGGACTGTACTTGCTTTTCTGCTTCTGTCATTCCAGTGATAGACTCCTGCATGTTTCATTGCTTCTTCTTACTTTTTCTCTTCCCGTTCCTGCTCATTGCATTCTTCTGACACTCCGGACCACAAAAGATGCTAGTCTAAACTTCGGCACTAAGGATGGCCTGGAGCTACGCTGTTATGTAGACGCTGACTTTAAAGAGATTGAGGAGGACCGGTGCAACACTATAGGGTTTGTGTGCATACTAGGTGGAGGAGCATTGTCGTGGACAAGCAAGCAACAAAATCTTATCACACAGAGCTCTGTAGAAGCTGAGTATGTGGCTTCTACCTCGGCTGCTCAAGAGGTCATGTACTTACGCAACCTCCTTGAGGACATCGTCTTTCCACAGGAGAAGCCAACGGTGATTTTTGTGGACAACAAATCTGCAAATGACTTGGCAAATGCGACCAAGTTTCAGGGTCGGACCAAGCACATCNCCTGGAGCTACGCTGTTATGTAGACGCTGACTTTAAAGAGATTGAGGAGGACCGGTACAACACTATAGGGTTCGTGTGCATACTAGGTGGAGGGGCATTGTCGTGGACAAGCAAGCAACAAAATCTTATCACACAGAGCTCTGTAGAAGCTGAGTATGTGGCTTCTACCTCGGCTGCTCAAGAGGTCATGTACTTACGCAACCTCCTTGAGGACATCGTCTTTCCACAGGAGAAGCCAACGGTGATTTTTGTGGACAACAAATCTGCAAATGACTTGGCAAATGCGACCAAGTTTCAGGGTCGGACCAAGCACATCGACATATGTGGGCACTAGATCCGCTCATAAGTGCAAGATAGCACGATTCAACTCGTGCATGTGCCGCGAAAAAAGCAATCTGCACATTTTCTGGCAACGAGCCTCCCCAAGGATGTTTTCTATCGGTGCTCTCTCCAGTATGGACTTACCACCACTGCGTTCTCACAGTACGCCCTGAAGAATGGCAATGAGAATGGTACATGAAAGTCAAAAATCCAAACACGCGCCATGGCCACCTCATTCAGCGTACCAATCACTATCACTTGTTTTATGGTGCAAGTGGGTGAGAAGATCACCACTGCATCAGAGAGGGGGAGCAGTGAGAAGTTTACAAAGCCAAAAGAGCAAGTTTTGGGAGATCCCAAGCAGTCTCCTCACTTTCAGCATTTTACAGACTGGAATTGGTTTTCTAAGGACGTGGACACAAAACCATCTTCCACTCTGGAGGGACGCAGATTATATCCTCAAGATTCTTCGGGTCATTTCTGTTGGGGTTTTTGGAGCCTATATTGACGAAGTCACCACGTGCTCCTATGTAGCAAGGGGGTCTTGCTTCTGTCCAGGATCTCTGTGCCGAGCAAGCAAACCCTGTACTCCAATGTGCGGAAGTGGAACACTGGAATCAAACTTGTAACTGAAAAGACTATCAAGTACAAGTAGTGTACAGGAAAACAGTGACAAAACACAGCTTAGCTCAATGCTCTGACACAACCTGCCCCATCCAAGGGTGCAACACCTTGCTAGGCCGTCAAGGCTGTCGTTGCAAGGGTCTTCGCATGGTCACCATACTTTCAGGTGAAATGGCCTCCAGGTTGACAGGGCAGCCTCCTCTTCACGCTGGCAGCAACTGTCAGATTTATTGGGTTGTTAGAGGTCTTCTGACCCTCCTAGCCAAGCTAGCAGAGTGGTGCCAGGCTTATTGGATCGACAGAGGGGAACATTAGCAAGATACACAGCTTCTAGATCCTCCTAACCAGGCTGACAGAGCACTACCAAACACACTGGGTAAATAGAGGGAGACTCAAACACAGTTTGACTGTCCGGACAACATCAGCTGTATAAAGTAGAGCTGAGGTTAAACACTAACTCTGGGCTCTCACGCCTAGACACAACTCCTGGCCCATAGATGGGCAACGTCAGGAAAGAGAGCTCAAGCTAGGCAGCTTGAGTCTTGCATGTAGTCTGGCCACCACAGTGAGGTAGTCAAGCCTTCAGGTAGTCAGGGGTGTCCTCCTGCCCGGGCTGGCAGACTGCTGCCAGGCTTACTGGGGTCTTGAGATGAGAGCGAGTGCAGAGTCTTGGTTTGGAGGCGTTGTCTGGCAAAGATGGACTGCTGGTGGTTGGGGTTGATGTTGGAGTTGCTTGCTGAGTTGCTGCTGAGTTACTGGACTGACTGAGTCTAGTCTGATTTCATACAGGATCCTGGCAAGTAGACCAGCTGCCTTGTGCCCAGAGGAAACGTCCTGCTTCAAGGTCGTAGCTTCCTCCTGAAGAAATCTTCCCGGTCCAAGGCACGTAGCTTCATCCTCAAGGAAGCTTCCTGAATGCTGGCAACTGAGCAGTGGTCCCAGCTGTTAAGTCGCGCATGTTGCTGCTGACAAAGGACATTCCCCACTCTTGGCTCTCATTCAGCTGCTGAGTCGTGCATGTAGTAGCTCATGCAGCTGCTGAGTCGTGCATGTGGTAGTTGATGCAATGCTGAGTCGTGCATGCACCACCTGATGCAGAGTGGTCTCTGCTCCAGAGATTAACTTGCATATGCTGATGTAAGCGGTCCTAGCAGTCCAATGAGGTGTAGCCCCACCTTGATCGGTCTGGGCCAAGTACCCAGCAGTGCTTGCTTGCACTACGCAGCTGCTAACCAAGCTGGGCCAGCAGGCATGCACTGCCATGGTGTGCATGCAGCACTCAGATATCCAGGCTCCATTCCCCCCTTGGACCTAGATGCTCGAATTAAATCTGGTCTGTACAGTAGAAAACTCCTGGTCAAGCAGCACCCGGGTATTTACGGATGAAAATCCGTAACTTCGCGTACAAACCTCCGATTGTTGATCCAACTGCGCCATGTCGAAGCTTTTGCTCAGCGTAGTTATCGCTCACTCTAACAGTTTCCAGATAATAGGAGACATGGAGCAGCACACGGACGCAGCTGCTTGCCTGCAAGCGTGCATGCTTGCAAGGGAGCAAAAAGCGACCGCATGGCTGCGGTCTCCGAATGCGGCTGCCACGATGCAAATGGCTGCCATTGCATCAGCAGGCACAGGAAAGGGGGTTGCTGGACAAGTAGCAAGCAATGCAAGCTTGCTTGCAGCCGTAGCAGCCTACGTAGAGCGAGCAAGGAATCTCGCCAACGATGGCGAGGTCCTGGTTGCCCTTGTTCCATTGTGCGCCATGGCCGACAGAGGTATCCGGCTCCAACAACCCATGCTTGGCAAAAAAGGAAAAAGGGGAGAAGAGGATCAAGCGACAAAAGCATCGAACGGCAGCAATTTTTCAATGTCCAGCTCGACCTACGCAAATTGCCTCCTTGAATATGCGGCAGAAAATCTTGACACACGGATGTGCAATATCCACACGGTACTTCACCGTGGACTCGAGAAGGTGTGTGAGGTCTCACCGGGGACAAAGCTGCGATCGACTGGTTCGACGACAACCGCGCTTCTGGACAATTTGAGAAAGAAATGGCTCACTCAGACACAAACGCGTGGGGTGGGAGGACAAAAGCAGGTCAAGCTGGTGATAGTTAACAAGGCAGCGGCTGTTACTACTACAAATCGACCACTTATGACTGTAAGTAGCAAAGTTAGCCTGCAAAGCCCTCAGGTTTTTGTTTATATGGCTCCAGCCTCTGAAGAAACGGTGGTGAAGACAGAAAATATTTTTCTGGACTCCAAGGAGGTGTCTACAAGTCTGTAGGAGCAGATTTGGGAGAGGAGAGTCCAGGAGGGGTCTTTTGGACATGAAAGCCGTGAACCAAGCAAGCCAGGAGAACGCTTGCTTTCAGAGGAAGCAACTTCAAATTTTCTCGAGTGGCCTGAGCTTGACCCAACCATTTCTAGTTTTTAAGATTTACTAGAGTCAAGTGGGACGGTATCAGAAATAGGCCCTTCACATTCCCAAACTTTCAGAGGACTTCATATCAAGGAAAACAATTTTCTCTTCGATACAACAGCAAGCATCGAGAATTTTCTTGATCAACCCATCACCAAAGAAGAGTCTCGGCTCAAGTTCCTCAACGAGAATTTTTGGGAGTCTCTCGAGGAATTTTTCAGCAACATTCCTACTTGATATGAGCTCTTCACCAGCGCACCCATCGAGGGGGAGTGTTAGTGGGTGAGATGACTTTGCTGATTTCGTACTCTGATATGGCTCAGTCGGTTCACAATCTGATACAGATGCACGGAGTGAGAATTTTCTCGGTGGTGTGCAGGAGCGGAGTCATGGACAGGTTTTCACTGTATAGTCCAGTCCAATTCTGGCAAACAGGCCTGAAGGGCTTGGATTGTAGAATAGTGTACGGCATGCGCATGCTACTGCGCATGGCTCCAGTGAGGCAGGGAGTGGCAGCTGAGCACTGCGACAAAGCGCTGTGGTCAGGTAGGCCAACGCCTGACTGGGCTTCTAGCATGAGGCGGTGTGTGAGCTCCTAGTGGGGACCGTCTACACAGACAGTCTGTGGCCACAACTGAGAATGCTTTTCTACTCGTCACCTGGACAGGCTACATGGCAAGCTAGCATGCAAGGATTACGGTTACGGAGATCTTTGGCTCTCACAAATCCGTAAGAAGCTCCAGGATTCAAGTACCACGGTTACAGGGAAACTTCACCATGAGTCCAAGGAAGCTTCTACAGCTAGGAAAGGCATTCAACTTGCCTGGGCTACAAGTATGTAAGGCGGTGGCCCTGACACATCTTAGTATCTCAGCAAGACTCCATGTGTATGCTCTCGTTGTGCTACAGCCTTATAACTTAGCATCTGGAAGTGCCTCTGACCAAGGACATGCAGGAGCATGCCCTGAAGACCCCTGTAAGCTTGGCAGCACTTTGCCAGCCTGGTATGTGGAAGCCCTGACTACCTCGAGGCCAGTCCACCTGGAAGACGGTGCTAGACCAAGACCCTTGCGTCGATGGTCTTCACAGCCTAGCAAGGCGTTGTCCCGTATGTGTGCCAGGAGCAGTGGCAAAGCTCTGCGATTGACCTCTGTTAGGCTGTCCTTTTTTGTGTACCATATTTTTACATTGTAGAATCAATCAATATTCCATTGCACCGTCAACTTCAGACGTCTCACTGTATATGGTACATGCTGAGCTGCTGGTGTGTCTGCTTACTTGCTGCACACAAAAGATCCTGTAAAGCAAGGGGCCTAGCCCTTTATTGCACCTAGTCCCAAACCCAACATGGTATCAGAGCACTAAGTTCTATGTTCAGCAAGTCTAGCGGCAACAACAACAGAGCGGATTGGTGAAGCAGTTCTTAACCATCCATGTACAAGCTTGAGGAGGAGCGACGTTCTCCTTCTCCTGAGTGTGCAGCGTGACCGGCCCTATGCAACGTTTGGTCTGCACAAGACAAAAGCATCAAGAGACCATGAGCAACATGGATGTGGAGGATCAGAGGGCAGGTTCTCCCACTCTTAATGAGAACTCTGTTTTGCATGGTCTGCATATGGGTCAGGATCACACACAACGCCAAGAAGCTGAAGCGCATCGCTTGGCAGAAGAGGCGCAACGCATGGCACAATAAGAAGCTGTAGCTTGTCAAGCTGTGGAGCATGAGAGGGAGGCATTGAGGCAGCAGGTGGGAGCTCAAGAGCTCCTCTGTCAGCAAGAGCAGCTGATGCATATCACTCAAGCATCTCAGACACAAAAATTGCAATGGTCACATGCGGCTCAGGCCGCCCAGATTGCCATGGTAGGAGACCGAGCAGTTGATGACAAAGAAGAGAAAATTTGTGAGGCAGATTGTAAGAAATGATTGATTGATTAATTGACGGAGGCAAAGAGTACGTTGTTCTAGTCCACCTAATGTAGTATCGTGCATCTTGCTAGTTACCCTGGGAGTTGGAAGCGCTAGTTTGCTGACAGTGGGGGATGTGCGTCGGTGGTTTTGCTGCAGTGCAGTTGTCGTGGTTCGCCGTGATCTTTGGTCGTGGTATTCATCAGTGCACGGATCTCTTACGCGTGTGTCTGTTGAAGTTTTTGCGCTTCTTCATTTTCGTGTTCCTGGATGTGTGCCGGTCTTCTCGCTGGTTTCTCTTCTTTAGATCTGACTCCCTCCGTGAAGGGGACCCTCCGTGCATGGAGGCACGGAGCTGCTGGCAAATGTAAGGAGTTTTCCGTAAAGAGAGTGACACGTAGGTTGTAATGACTTTAGTACAGAACTTGGATGGACAGAAGCAAAGTGAGAGATTGTGGATGTCGGAAGCACCGAGTTGAAGTGGACAGGTGAAAACGTTGAGCGAGGAAGCGAGAGTGACGGAGCAAGGTGATGCTGGTGAGAGAGCTGAGAGCTGAAGGCAAAAGAGAAGTGAGCAAAAGGCGAGCAGAGGGCACACACGGTGGCGATGCCACAGAATCAAAGGTAAACAGGATGAAAAGAATGTTCTTTAATAAACTGGGAGGGAATGAACATACTCCATATGTACAATCCAGATTAGGCCAAAAAAAAGCAAAGCAGATTCTTGACGCTAGTCGGTGTCAAAGTTTTAGATGACTACGGAGATGGTCTAGAGAGAGACCTTCTCTAAAGGGAGGAATTTTAATACATGTTGAGCGAGAACTAGCAGTCATAGGTTATCAAACTGAACGGTATAATATAAGGAGACCGAGCCGTTAATGACAAAAAATGGCAAATGTGTGAGGCAGATTGCAAGAATGATTGATTGATAGATTGACGGTGGCAAACAATACATGGTTTTGGTCCCCCTAATGTAGTTTCGTACAACTTGCTAGTGTCAGAAGAATGTATCGAGTGGAGATGGCAATGGCAGAAGTGGGTAAACATAATGAGGCAGGCGGAAGCACGTCAGATGGATGACTGCAGCAAGGAGATGTGAGACATTGCTAGGAGTTAGTCGCAAAAGCTTGAAGAGAGGTGTTTAACCAGATACAAACGTGCAGTAGACAGGTAGTTGACGAGAGAGAGTTAAGGCGGGGTGAGAGTGCTGGGGTGGTGAGTTCTTGAGTGAAGGATCAGGAGTCACAAAGCAAGGAGTTGTGTGTTGGGAGTGGATGGCGAGAGGAGAATGAGTGATGAGCGAGCAGAGCAAAGGCAAAGCGACAAAGTCGCAAAACCAAAGGAGAACAGGATGAAAATTCTGTTTTGGGTTAGTTTGGGAGGGAATGAATATCCTTCATATATGCAACAGAACAGGATAAAGAAACATCAAAAAAAGCTTCTTTTGCACTGGCCAGACACGCTTGCGGTATAGCCGCTTTTTAGGGGATCACTCAGTGGGGAGTCCGTTGGTCGATCGATGGCCGGCAATGGCTAGTGGTAATCATGACCGAGGTAGTTCTTGCCAAAGCTGAACTGTTATTGAGAGTATCTATGAAAATCCACGCAAGGGTGACGATGTCTTGTTGTGGTCATCTTCGCTTTATTCTGACAGCTAGTATCCCTGAGAGTTGGAAGCGCTAGTTCACTGAAAGTGGGGGACGTGCGTCGGTGGTTTTGCTACAATGCGATTGTCGCGTTTCTCCGTAATCTTTGGTTGTGGTATGTGTCGGCGCACGAATCTCTTATGCGTGTGTCTATTGAGGTTCATGCGCTTCTATTTCTATTTTCATATCAATTTTCAATGAGAACATTCATTCTTCATAACTATTATGATTATCAGTCTATTAAAACTTTTCAGCATTAATCTGGATTAACAAATCCATATACTTTTCATAAAACATGTAGAGCCTTTCCTGTTATTAAGCTCTTGAATGCTGGTTCCCCTTTACGGGGGGTCAGATATAAATAAGAGAAACCCGTGAGAAGACCGCCACACATCTAGAAATAAAATCTATAATACAAAATTTTACTTGTTATCTTTAGATAATGAAAATGAAAAAAAAGACTGAGATTATTAGTAATGAAGTGAATACTTCAAAGACTACGATTATTAGTAATATATGACTTCTTTTTTAATTCAAAGTTCCTAAAATGTCCTAGTTTGAAAATTTTAATCAAGCGAATACTTGAATTTGTGTCTGAATTCTATCTTCATTAAACAACCTGTATGTGCTAAATAACCTTTCAAACATTATGTTTAATTTTAATCCTACATTATATCTCCATTTGAACGTTTCCATTCCCTCCAATAAATATAGATTATGATATCAATCCTCAAATGCATTCAAACCAATTTTTCCCCTTTTTATTATATAACTTCTATTATTTGTTTCTAATGCAATCACTTAAATCCAGAGAAAGATATACATGTTAACGTTCCACAAAATTAGACTCATTACTATCGTGTCATTGAGTCATGCATCATAAGAATGATGTTTTCACCATCACCGATGATTATCTGTATGATGAAATGGTTTCTTTTCCGTTTTAGGTCTTAATCAACTAACTGTTTTTTGTGTGTGCTCTAGTTTGAAATTGTGGACTGCCAATTCATGTGTTGACATGACTCCAGTTAGGTCAGCTGACTGGTTGCGTTTTGAAGCTCACATTGAGGTGTAGATAACTGAATTCGACATAAGATGTTTTTGAACGTCTGACTTTGGCTACTGATTTGAGGACACTGACGCTTGGCATCGATCATTGCCATTTTTGGAATGTCGTGTCGGTTTCTGGTCAGCATAGGTCTCGACTCCAAGCCACGGCTAGTTCGTGGAGTGGCACTGAGAACTCGGCCAATCGAATCAAATGACCTCTATCTCTTGCCGTGGCGGGCTTATGTGTCAAACCTCACCATCCAGCATAATAATTCTTCTCCCATCTAAGAACGTTCACGGAAGCAAGGCTATGACAAAGAGCTCGGTGCATCACGTGGCGTCTGTGAGCAGTCTAGTTCATTTTTCAGGATATCCTCTTGTCTCATTGTATTGTCTTACATAACGTAAGCGAATGTTATAAACTTAATTGTCTGCATGATCTCGTATCACGTTTTTTGAATTTTCTTTTTTATATTGTTTTATCAGGTCAACCAATAAAATACGTCCTTTGTCGGCTCGCGCAATTGAACGACAGGACGTATCCAAAAGTTATTATAGTGATTCCGATAGGGTACCTCACCCCAACATATGGGGGAGGCCCAAGCAGGTCACGCCGCGGCGTGACCTGCTTGGG
>SZWC01016614.1:36872-54114 GCA_023375785.1 Penium margaritaceum | reverse complement strand
GGGGGGGGGGGGGGGGGGGGGGGGGGGGGGGGGAATTGCCATGGACCCGAGAAAGGTGGAGGCAACCGCTGATTGGGCAACGCCGACCAATGTTTGGGACATCCAATTATTCATGAGATTCTACAATTACTATCGTCAATTTGTCAAGGAACATGTCTGGGTGTCAGCGCCTCTCTCCAATCTCACTCCTTAGACTACCGAGTGGAGTTGGGGAGACAATTTGACAAGATATTTTTAAATACTTGAAAAACTATTTGACATCAATGCCCGTCCTGCAACTGGAATATCCCATGGTGGATTTCATCATGGCTAATAAAGCGTCTGATTGAGAAATTGTAGTCATTCTCCTCTGAGACAATAGCCGTGGGGAACAATCAGTCGCAGTTGTGACTTCTTCTGCTTCCCCTGCTTCCACATAGACTAGCCATGCTTAGGCTCCATACCTCAGTTTCTTCTTACCACGTCTAGAGATATCGGCTAGCATTTTGTGGTCGCTACAACTTTCTTTGTTTCTTCCACCTCTCCTGCTTCATGTTACTGTCATGGCAAAGTGGGTTGCTTTACAAGAGGGAGGTATTGCCTTGTGCCATTGATGCTGAAATTGACAGATCCACTACTCCAGCCAGCCAACCGATTGTAGCGGTACAAGAAATCTCATCCGAGGATGATTTTGTGGTGGCTCATTTGGCAAGACCTCCATATCGCTACATCATGCAGATCTCCAATGTATAGGTTGTATTGGTTTGTGATGTCGAAGGATTTGTAGGAGTCTGTCAATGGTTTTTCCTTCAAACATCCCTGGTTTGGTTTGCAAACCCAGCTTCCAAACTATTTTGTTACTTGTAAAACTGTAAGAAGCTCCTCCATCCAATAGTGCCATACTATTCTATGACTTTAACAACCCCTTGGTTGAACTCATAGTAGTATCAAAGGTTGGTCATCCTCGTACTCCTCGTTGAACTTTGCAATATCAGGAACCCTCATATATGCTAATGTGAGCCGCTTAGATGGGCGATCGGTTGGCAGTTTGTTTTCTGGCTGGATAGGAGCCTCTCCGTCTACTCCTCTCATTTTCCGTTTCCCAATTCCTTCATCTTTTTCTATAACTACCTCCCCTTTTGGCTTGTTGTTGCCATTTTTGGCAATCATGCAAGATATGGCTAATATTTTTGCAGGTCCTACAGAACCATTTATCACATTGATCAACGATGTCTATCTCCATTGGAGATGAGGTTTTCACCAACTGGAACTTCCTTCCACCACAGTAAGACTTGTGGTTTTGGTGTCACCAGCCGCTTGATTCCTGCATCCGAGCATTGTAGTTGGCGCTGTCGATGCGGTCAGCAACTACGATCATCCACGGTAGGTCATCCTGGATGCTGAAAGTGGTGATTTCTGGCCAAATTTCTCGCTTGAGGCCATTGTTGTAGTAAAAACATAGTACATCTGTGGCAATGTCACTTCCAATGATGATCTCGTGAAATGGTTGAGTGTATCCCAGCACACTGGATTACTAACAAAGAAGTTGAAGTCTGTATCGTACATCAGATTCCTCCTTCATGTTCCAAAAGCAAGCAAGTGAAACACATCTGAAGTTGCTCCATGTTTCCGATGGTGTAAGATGAGTCATGCCATGTCGTATCGTTTTACTTAAGAGGTAGTACGCATGCTGTCGACCGTGTGAGCGGTCATGTGAGCTGTTCATCCAGCTCCGTCGGTCTCCTGCTACCGTTGGATGGTCTTTAGATTGCACCACCAACTCAAAGTTGTGCCATACAAGAGTAAGATCGCGAGGTCAGCTTTGTTTTTGTAGTTTTCTCCCCCAGTAGCGGTTAAGTACACCTCCAGACTCGTCAGCCACATCC
The DNA here is from genome assembly GCA_023375785.1 of Penium margaritaceum. Taxonomy (NCBI): domain Eukaryota; kingdom Viridiplantae; phylum Streptophyta; class Zygnematophyceae; order Desmidiales; family Peniaceae; genus Penium; species Penium margaritaceum. The sequence goes on along the minus strand of SZWC01016614.1, from coordinate 52,249 downwards.
AGACCATCGGTCCCGTGGAGTTTGTGTGATCGAACACCTCGGGAAGTGCCGGTCAAACTTGGGGTTCACTCGATAGTTGAATAAATCTCTCGGTGAAAACTGCTTCACATGCACGTGATACTCAAAGCTCCTCCATTGCCGTGTTGAGCTGTTGGAATAGATGGATGTTGAGGCTCTCGAGTCTCAGCAATTTCTGGTACAGGTGTTCATTGATTCGCGCTCGTCGGCCAGTGCCTCCCATCGTGCCAAATGTCCCAACAGGCTATGCCGGGAGCAAAGGGTTCACCGAGCCAAGAGGCGTTTGTCTCCAGATTGGTCATCATGTTTGTCGGTGCTGCACCATTTGCCACAAATGTTGCCACTCTCACCTGGTTTGCCTGGAGAGCATCGTTGTTTGCATGTTGGTGATCCGCCGTTGCCAGAGTACTCACAAGGGACTGCTGCTCATTGCTGGCTGTGCTTGCTCCATTCACCGCCGTTTTCAAGAAGTATGAGATCTTTTGGATAGTGGAGATGCACTAAGGACTTGTGCGAGGTTGTCGCCAGGTAGTCAATGCATTGGTTTCCCCTCAAGCAATGTTGCGCTCTGATATCAAGTGTTGCACTGAACAGAACGTAGGTGGTTCACAGGGATGAGGTGCAGTCAAAAGCCGATTCGGGGGTTTGGGGAAAAAGGATGATTTGTATGAAGCAATGTATACTTTTATCACAATTTTCAAGTGTGTCAAGCACATATACACAGCGCCAAGAATGAGAATAATGAACATTAGGTCTTCGGTGATCGAGCTGAGAAACACGTGTGACAGAGTGGCTGATTCAAGAAGATATTCCGAGAAGTTGGGGGTCTTCAAGAGTATCAAGATGCTTCTTAATACAAGTCAATTGTTGACAATAAGTCATCCGAAAAAATCAAAACATTGATAGATTTGAGGACACTTTTTTTGACCATTCGGCTTGACATGATGCTACGCTAGTCTTGGCAAGACTATTTTATGCCGAATCACACACTTGGAATAAAGTGTGGGGCCTACTACACCCAGACTTGGCGCCTCAACTTTGAGAGGGAACACTCAAACTCAGAAGGTAGCGCCAGAAATGTAGTTGGAAGTACGTAATGACTGAGTTGACAGCAAGAATGAGGTTTGGTGAGAGACCCCTCCCGCACTAACATAGGCCCTCACCTTTGTGAGGCTTGTTACCCAGTCTACCAACCAATTAGGAAAATGCACTATTTTCTGGCCTGTGATGTTTTCTTGGTGAGCCCTGCCAGAGGACCGACAACCCAAAACCCGGGCGTCATCCATTTTTTTTCTGAAAACTGGATCATACCAAAACATGCACGTTGCGAACATACCCCCCTGATCTTTAACTTTGGTTTTAAATATTTTTAGTGTGATCGAAACAGGATACGATATTTTGCTCATCGAACTTGAAGGACCACACAAATAATTCAAAAGTGACTTCATCTAATTTATAGTGTCACCTGGCTTGCTTCCCCTAATCACTTCCCCGGGCTCACAACTCTCTTTTTCTTTGGCTATCTCTGTGGACCTCGAGCATAGTGGCGTGCTTTAAACCTCAAGTTCTTGTTCATCTCAAGCGAGTGCCAGAGTTTGCTGCGACAGTTTTCGCGGCAAACCCGTTTGCTCGACAGCATGTCTGACAACATTTCTGACGAGCTGCCAGGCGAGCTGGTCTCAGACAAGTGCGAACAGCGCGCGAGACCGTTTCAAGTTTGAAATTTGAATTTGAATGCCTCGAGAATGCATGCACGACGTACGCACCGACCGCCGACATGACGCACTTCATCAAGTTTAAGGACCAGGAAAATGTTGAACAGCCCCCTTCATCGAGTTTTAAGTCCCATTTTTCCACGAGTTCGACCAATTTGGACCACATAAATAATTCAAACCTGAAAAAACACATCGAAATCAAGGATCAGATAATTCATGAAAACTCAAACATCGAATTCAAAAATCAGAGGGGTAGTTGTGCAACCTTAATCAGCTTGAAAAATCACGTACAAGAGTTATGGCTGTCTAAGCCTAGGCAAACTCTATGCTAAGAAGAGCAGCCATCCATGACTGTGGGTGGCATGAGCGCTGGTGGCTGTTGTTGATGGAGCTGGGTGTGCACAGTTACCAAGTGGAAGACCCCACACAAGGAGACAGGAGCCATGTCTCTCAAAACGCCGTGACTTCCTCTCCATCACTCTATGCCCATGGTCATCAACGTTCTTCGATTCAGTTATCTGTACATGCATGCATACCAGTCAAGAGGTCAGAGTACAGACCAGTGAGATAGTGCACACACAAATCACAACACTCCCCCATGAACCATGGGTACCAGTGTACATACACATGTAGGGATTATACATCGACAGTGCACAACGCAAGTCATGCTCCCCCAGGGTTTCATGCCCCCATAGTCTGACAAGTCACACAAAGAGTGAGCGCATACATGAGGTAGAACACTGTAAGGGAGCCCATAGATGTAAGAAATTACACTCACGGATGCAGACCAACCAAACTAACGACCCTTTTGAACGATGCACGCTTGATGACCTTGGTCAAGAACTCAGCCAACTGTCAAACAGTCCCAACCCACACAATGCGGATGCTGCCCTCACGCAACAAAGTGTGCACATAGTAATACTCCACATTGATTTGTTTTGTGTGGGTGTGTGATGAATGCCATTGTTTTCAACAATGGCGATGGCACTCTCATTTTTGAATTGTAGTGTAACGGGCAATGATGGCAAACAAAACCCACACAACAGACAATGGAGCCACATACCCTCGTATGTACCAATGCCCATTGCAACATACTTTGCCTCAGCAGTACTGCGTGCAATGCACCCCTGCTTGCCACTACGCCATGAGACAATTGTGCCGCCAATAAGGAAGATCCATTTAGTATGGCTCTTGCCATCAACAATTCCAGCCCAGTCACTATCCATGTAGCCTTTAGCAACTACAGACTTCTAGTGGCGGAACATCAATCTACAATGTGGAATAGCGACAACACATCACACTACAAAAACTGCTACATCTAGGTATAGCTAGTGCGAAGACTAAGAGAACTGACCTCGTAGGTTCACAAAAAAGCCGATGTCTGACCGTGTAGTGGGAGCGAGGAACATGAGTGACCCAAGGACACAAAGAAAGGTAGTCACGTCCACACTCTCACCTAGTGCTTCAACATCCAGAGGTTTTAGCTTGATCTGACCGTCTGGGGTCATGGGAGTGGACAAGAGGTCCGCAAAGCACGGAGCAAACGTCTACACATAGGATGCCTGATGCACACAGACAATGCCATGGGCATGGTCATGCTCAATATCCATGTCTAGAAACACCTATGGAGGTCCAAGATCTTTGATCTTGTAGGTGAATTGTTACAAATCATTCACTCGATAGACATCGTTGAGGTCAGGAGACTTGATGAGAAGATCATCCAAATAGACGATCACGATGACAAGGGTGATGCATACTAGGGTGAAGAAGAGAGCTGGACCTTTGGTGCTACGCATCAAGCAATCCTTCAAGAGGATGTGGCTGATTTCAGTGTTCTAGCACCTGGATGACAGTTTGAGGCCATAGAGGGCCTTCCGTAGTCACTAGACACGACCAGTGTCATCCTCGAAACCTAAGGGCTGGGCCATGTAGAGCTCATCACCATCGAGAGTGCCATGAAAGAAGGCATTGCTCACTTCCATCGGGTGGAGCTCCCAGCCATGCCGTGCCACCATGTGGAAGAGTGCGCGACTGGTGGTAAAACGACCGACCGGCACAAAAACCTGGTCGAAGTCCACGCCTGGTACCAGTGCAAAGCCTTTGGCAGTTTGCCTGGATTTGTACTTGTTCAGCGTGCCATCCGGTTTCCATTTGCAATAGAAAACCCTCTTGGACCAAATCTCTTTGCGCCATGGGGGCAACTAGATGAGCTCGTACACAGCATGCTCATCGATAGCATCCAGCTCCTCCTTGTAATCAGCGTTCCACTAGGCAGCATCAGGTGCAGTCGTGGCTTCACGGAGGCATTATGGATCGGCTCTCTTTAGAGACGATTTGGTTAACAACAAACAAGTAGTGCCAAGACCTGCTGGAGGATGCGACAACGAGACGAAGACAACATGTTGATGCTCCTGGAAATCAGGGCATGACCCAGTGTGGAATCGGGATGAAGGTCCGTTGTGACAACGGCAAGGGCCACTAGACCCAAGGCCTTTGTCCCTGGATCCCCACTCACAACAGTGTGAGAAGGGGATGTGGGATGAAGGGTAGCGGCCGGAGGCGGCCGAATGATGGTAGGACACGTGCCAGATGGAGGTACTGGGATGAAGACGACCACCAAGATTGTGTGAGTATATTGGACCAACACTAGAGGAGTGGATGTGCCAGGGCCGAGGAGGTAAGGATACCACAGGTTGCTCTATTAGAGTGACCACCGCAAGAAAACTACCTGACTGGTCAACTGAGGCAGTGGCTGAAGTGAATGCATCCATCGCCTAGGTGGCACAGTCTGTAGTTGAAGAAATGGACTCAGTCACCTGGTCGGCAGTGTCAGCGGACAAAAAGGTGGACTCATTTTCCTGGCCGGCAGTGTCAGCAGCCGAATAGATAGACTCAGATTCGTGGTCAGCACCCTCAGGAAGAGACTCAGATGGGGACTCTGGTATGACGGGAGCATCTGGTGTGCATGGAGACGTAGGTAACCCGGTAGGACCAGGTACTCAGGACACTGATAGACAAGGAGTAACATCTTGCACTGGTGCAAAATCTCCCCCACGTGATGGCGGCGATGGGCCTGGAAGGGTCCCGGCACGGATAAAAGGGAGATAAATGAAAAAGATCCTCAAAGAACAGGGCGTAATGCGACTTGATGATACGATGACGGATAGGATCCCTGAACCTCCAGGCCTTCGACTAACGAGACACTTTGAGAAAGGTATAAATCGACCACGGGGAACCATCTTACCATCCCGCTGGTCTTCCGGGAGCAAGACGCTGGCGACACAACTCTACACGCATGCATAGCGAGTGTCCGTGCACTGTCCACACCAATATTGGTAGGGAGTGACACGACGGGACAAGGGACCGAGATGAACTCTGTTCCAAATCCAGGTCATGTATGACATGGCCTTGAAGAAGAAGTCCTTGGATAGGCCGGACTCAAAGCACATAGTTTGGATCATATGAGCCATGGTGTGGTTCTAGTGCTCTAAGACACCGTTATGCTCTAGGGTTTAGGGAGCAGACGTGCCATGTCTGATGTCACGACTCTTAAGGAAAGCGTCCTCCTCCCCCGTGAAAACACCATCTTGGTCAGAACAGAAGCGACAAAGGGGACGACCACACTTGCACTCTACGTCTAGGAGCCAATCACTTATTGTAGCCATTGCATTGCTCTTCTGCGAGAGGAAAAACACCCATCAAAAGCATAGGTAGTTTTCACATAACAACCAAGCTATGCAACAGACTCGATAGGTATAGGACCCATGAGGTCAGAAGTGATAAGCTCAAGGGAGTGGGAGGCGCGTGAAGAGGAGACAGAATGAGATGACATGTGAATCTTTTCCTGAGCGTAGTGGATGCATTCAGCTTTGCAAGGCAACTGAAAAGTAAGTAGATCGAGGCCAATGAAAAAGTGTGTTTAGAACATGCTCTGAATGGAAGAGCTCTGTATGTGGCATAGGCAATGGTGGAGGAGATGACTATATTGCAGGGACAGAGTGCTTGTGACAAAGACATGCGTCCAATCCAAAGACAGGGGTGAAGAAGCAGAAGACAAATGAGTGTTATACCAAAAGTCATCACGATACTCTTCATGCAACATCACACGGCCAGACAGACAAAGAATGATTGTGACAATGCCCCAAGAGCAAAGAATATCCATGCTCATGCGGTGGAGAGTAGTGACGGACAGAAGGCTGAGCTCAAGGCCAGGCGCATACACACATTAATGATGTAGACGTCACCAGAGGGACCAAAAAACAGACAGTACCAATACCACAAAGAGGAAGTACTTGACCGGACCCAGTCCGAACACTCTAGACATCGTCAACTGGTCCAAGCATACTGAACACCTGATGACAAGAATTCATGTGATGCGTAGCGCTGGAATTGATGATCCAGATATGATAAAGGTCGTGGACAGATGCGGTAACGTTGCACCAAGTGACCAGACATGATGCAGGAAACGGGTCCTGCGCATGTGACTTAGATGCAAAGCGTGTCTGCCGATCATCAAGCCAGGAAACATCATCCTACAGATGAGTAGGAATGTAACGGTCATCCATAGGGGGATCCCCATGGAGAGCAGTCTAATTGTGACAACTGTCTGTGACCTCCTGACTAGCAGATAAACATCTCGTACATCCTTGGAGCTGATGAGGAGGGATGCTGAGGCAGTTCACAATAAACTGCTCCAACTGGCACTCATGAGCAGAGGGCCCGAGAGTCTGGAGGTACTGCGAGGTGGCCATATTGGAGGGAGGAGCTAAGGTATAGCTAAGCTGCAACAGTGGAGGTGGTCATGCTGGGTACGTAGTCCATGCAACCACAGGTCTAACAGAAGGCATGAAAGGAGTCGAGGATGGAGTCATGATTACTACGGTACTGGTGGAGAGGACCGCTGCTGATGAAGTTGAGGAAGCACCAACACGAGAGGCAGTGGTAGCTATAGAGGGATCAAGGTGCCGCTCATGCTCGCAATGCATGGCATTGACGATACAAGAATTGTCAGTGGGGAGTGGGCATGGGAGGAGCTGCAGTCAAACGGTTGTAAGGTTTTGCCCTTCCCCTTCTTCCCACGTCCCCCCTTGCCAAAACTAGCACCACACGTGGCTCTGGCGGCACCAGGTGTCCCAGACGACGAAGGCATAGGAGAGGTGGAGCTGACTGCTACTAATGCCTTTGTGCCTCCTTGCTCCAAGCAAGTGTCGTGAATCTCCTCCTCCCAGTCCAATAACCGGGAATTAAACCAGGAAATCAGAGTGCCCTGGGATGCCATAGCCTCCAAGATCTCGAGGTCAAAGTTGACGAGGATCTTTGCGTAGTTGGGAGTTGCGCTATTCTTGATGGTGAGGCGAGCGACTAGTAGAGGTGGACCGGCCTTGTGGATTGGACAGGAAAGATCCTGTGCATGATGCAACTGGGTAGTGACGGACTCGGAGTCACCCACCTTAAGGTCGCTGAATCTCCTCAGAAGGCGACTGACAGCGACCTGGTTAGACCGATGATAGGGACGTGTATGGGTAAGAATAGGGACGTGTAAGGGTACTCCAGAGCTCACGGGGGTCAGGGTTGGTGCTGGCAGTAGGATTGCCGATGAAGGGCTCGAGGGTAGTGCGATCACTCTCTCGTGCGGCAAAGACAAGGGCCCTAGTTGCACGGCCTGCGTTGAACAACTGTAGTAGCAGCAACAACTGTCAGGAAATCTGTAAGGTGCAGTCCCGACTGTGATTTGACCCTCTCTCGTGGTTCACGTCTTTCGTTTGGACGAATCTGAGACTGAGCGTGAGCTTTCTAGTCGCCTCACGCTATGTGAGCAGGAATTTAGAGACAGTCCATTTGCAAAGGGAATAAGGGCATTTTGCGTCAGTCTTTGTAGATGGACATGATCTGGACATCTATATCACTAGTCATGAGCTCTCCAACGCGCTAAACTGTGCGTGATTTGGCCAAGCGTACCTCAAGTGACGCTTGCCAAAATGCAGGTCTCACCCACCACAGAAACGCCTAACGCCTCCATGGTGCGCACACTCCGTGACGCCTTCCTTCATCTGCGAAGCGCCCTTCCCAAGGCGTATATTCCTTTGCACATGATGGAGGGGTTCCCTGTACTGTTTTGATGCACCTCGGCCACTTTTTGGTCAAGTTTGATAATGGGGTGTGACAGGGTTTGGAGCCTGTCCACGGACATTTGACACCTGAGTAACAAAACGTACAACTGAGATTTGGACACCGAGCCAGGATTTTGGTTGTCCCTCAGTAACAACCTGCACTTCAGGATCTGGTGGATATTATTCACCAGATTTCTTGGCAGTCTTCCGGAGCAAAATCCCCAGATGGACACTTTGTTACTCGTTCCACTCGATTTTTCACCGGAAGTCGAGTCGCGACCGCGCACACCCTAACTTTGGAAGCTCATGTCTCTCTTGTCACTTGTCGGATTCCGGTGAAACAACTTCCACCGGGTTCATCAACTTATCAGCTTTTGGGGGCCATTCTCTATTTCAGGATCCAAGCAATCCTCAAATCACTAGATCCAACTGTGATGATTTTCCTCTCTCAGGTGGCTCGCCGGCGCCTCCCGGCCCCGCACTTGGGCATAAGGAGGGGCAATCTTTCAACATTCCCCCCCTTATACCTTCCATGCCTGCTATTTCTAGTTGCTCTCACTCATCTCCCTCTGTGCCCTCCAGCCCATCATAGCGAGTCATCCCAAGCCCGGCCACGCTCATCACGTACCGGTTCGCGGCTTTGGTCAAGCAATCCGCAAGCATGTTGTGTGTGGTGCAGTGCTGCAACACCACCTCCCCCTTTTCAACCACGTCTCATGCGTAGTGATAATGCATTTCAATGTGCTTTGTCCTCCTGTGTTGCGTTGGGTTGTTGGCAAGTGAGATAGATCCAATGTTGCCCTCTTGTACCACTGTAGGCTCCAGCTGCGGCACTGCCTCCTTGACCGCCTTGGCCAGCGCGATGTACTCTGCTTCCACTATGGAGATGGCGACACAGTCTTGCTTCCTGCTGCACCACGAGACCGTTACACCCAGCAAGGAAGAACACGTAACCGGGCGTGAACATTCACTTGTCCACATCGACTATGTGGTCTACATTCGTATAGCAGACTAGACATAAGGGGTCAGCCCGCCCTTTGCCGTTGAACATCAGGCGCGCGTGCAGTGTCGCCTGTAGGTAGCACAGGATGCGCTTGACCGCCTGCCAGTGTAGTGGCCCTGGATCGGCCACGTACCTGCTCACTTGGTCCACCGTGTAGGCCAGGTCTGGTCAAGTCGCCATCATGGTGTACATGGGGCTGCCCACCGTCAATTGGTAGGACACCCGTATCATATCCTCCTGCTCTTCTTTTGTTTGGGACGCCATTTCCACACTTAGTTCTTAGGTCATGAAGACAGGACTGCAGATTGGTTTGTAATCCTCCATGCCTTACCGCTTTAGTACCTTGGCTACGTATTTGGCCTGTCCCAGCTCAATCGTGCGCACCCTCCGGTTCCGCGTAATGCTCACCCCAAGGTAGAACTCCATCTCCCCCATGTCCGCCATCTGGAACCTACTGCTCAGCTGCTCTTTTGGCTGTTGTAGGCTCGGTAGGTCTGAGGAGCACAAAATCAGATTGTCCACTTAGAGTGCAACAATCTAATGGAGCATCCTGCTGCGCTGCACGTACACGTTGTGATCCACCTCATAGCGCTTGAAGCTGAGTAGTGCCATGAAGCTATCCATCTGTTGGTACCAACAGCGGGGTGATTGTTTAGCCCGTACAAGGAATTTTGCAGCTTGCAAACCTTTCCCTCTGGTGCCTCCCACCCCTCTAGCACCTCCATTTAGATTTCTTTGTCGATGATTCCATTGAGGAATGTTGTATTTACGTCCATTTGGTGGAGCTCTATGTCCTTCGTGGCTACCATTGTAAGGATCTCCCGGATGCTTGAGAACTTTGTGACGGGGTCGAATGTCTCATCGTAGTGTTGGCCCTTACCCTGTGTGTACCCCTTTGCCATAGGCCGGGTCTTGTACTTGTCCAAAACACCTTCTTTTATGAGCTTGGTCTTGAATACCCACTTGGAGCCGATGACCTTGGCATCTTTTGGCATGTCAACCAGCTCCCACGTGATGTTTTCTATACGAGAATCGAACTCTGACTTGGGCCGTACAAGTGCCTCTTGCATGGTTTTTGGCTTTGTTGATCCAGCCAGCATGCACCGCGTCATGCTAATCCATCGACCGGTGCGTGAATCAATGCCCTTCCCCGCTCTCCGCTGCCTCCCACTGCGGCGCGACGATTTTGGTGGCACCTTATCGCTCAACTGCGATCCTTCCGACTCTACTTACTCTGGTAAAAAATTGACTGGAAGGCTTCCTGAGGGTCTCTCCCACTTCAGAAAAACATGTCAGGAATGCTTTCCTGGCATACCCTGAACCACCTGAGTGTACACGGCTGCTTAGTGCAAAGAGACTTCCAAGGAGGTGTGTGCTTTGGGTCGCCACAACACCAAAGGAGCGGAATTCTGGCAGAGTGCAGATTGCGGAAACGAAGAAAGGCTGAGGACCATTAAAAGTTACTTATTTTGGTGATATTACACCAGATTCTTATAGCCTTTAATCTAAGCTTTCCAATGCACCCAAGCGCGTCCAAAATGGAGCAGTAGTGCCCCTGTTACGGCGGTTAGAGTAACCCATGGTGGAGCCGTCCACCAAGCCCACGAACTGGAGCAACGGGAGGCGGTTCGAAGGTGGCCTGTCGAAGCACCCTTCCTGTCATCCCAACATGGGGGGAGGTTCGCCCTGGTCCAGAAGACCATTCAAATCCCTTTTTTTTCATGGCCCATGTGCCCTTGGAGCTCATTGAAGTCGAACTCGGATGACTGGTGGTGTAATTATACCGTCAACAATGACGGAACCCAGATTCCACCCTCCTACCACCTGAACTTTGGATGGGGCTATCTTTCCGAATTCTGAACCAAATCGAGCAAATGAAAACTCAAAACCGCATGGAAAAATACACGGAGTTCAAATCTGCAATGACATTAGACTTCCAACCACTCTCTAGTGGTCAGACAAAGAAAACGGCAAACGGCATCCATGGCAGGGGCACTTTTTAACAATCTTCCCCGTGCACCTTCCATGCCAGATGCCTCATGCTCACACTCACTCGTCCGCTCCTGTGCCTTCAATCCCTTCACAGCTTGTCAAACCAAGCTATTCAAGGCTGATGACGTACCAATCATGGGGTTGCACCTTGGTTAAGCAATCCGCAAGCATGTGCTTCGTGCTTCAATGCTGCAGCACAACCTGTCTCTTCTCCACCATGTTGTGCGCGTAGTGGTAGCGCACGTCGATGTGCTTCGTCCTCCTGTGCTGCATCGGGTTGTTGGTCAGCGAGATGGAGCCAGTGTTTTCCTCCTAGACCACCGTTGGCTCCTGTTGCGGCACTCCTAGCTCCCCCAGCAATCTACGGAGCCATACTGCTTCCTTGACCGCCTCAGCCAGAGCGATGTACTCCTCCTCTACTTTGGAGGTGGCGACGCAGTCCTGCTTCCTGCTGCACCATGAGACTGCTGCACCTGTGAGGAAGAACACATGGCCAGAAGTGGACTTCCTCTTGTCCACACTGCCGGGGTAGTCCGCGTCAGTGTTGGAGACCAGCCGCAAGGGTTCTGACCTCCCCTTTCCATCGTACTTCAGGCGCGCGTGCCGCATTACGTGAAAGTACCGGAGGATGCACTTCACCGCTGTCCACTGTAGTGGCCCAGGGTTGGCCACGTGCCTTCTCACCTGACCCACCGCGTAGGCCAGGTCGGGCCCAGTCGCCACCATGGCATACATTAGGCTGCCCACCACAAATCGGTAGGGCACCTCCGCCATGTCCTCCTTCTCCTCTTTAGTTTGCGGCGCCATTGGCGCGCTTAGCTCACAGCTTGTGGAGAACGGACTGCCCACTGGTTTGCAGTCTTCCATGCCGTACCGCTTCAAGACCTCGGCCACGTACTTGGCCTGCCCCAGCTCAAGAGTGTGTGCCCTCCGGTTTCGCGTGATGCTCACCCAGAGGTAGTAATCCAGCTATCCCATGTCGGTTATCTTAAATCTCCTGCTCAGCTGCTCCTTGAGCTACTGCAATCCTGCCAGATCAGATGAACACATGATCAAATTGTCCAAGTAGAGTGCGACAATCTGATGGAGTCCCTTGCTACGCTGCACGTACACGCTGTGGTCTGACTCACAACGCTTGAAGCCGAGCTCCGCCATGTATCCGTCCATCTGTTGGGACCAGCACTTGGACGCCTGTTTTAGCCCGTACAAGGCCTTCCACAGCCTGCACACCTTGCCCTCCGGAGCATCCACCTCCTCCGGCACCTCAAGGTAGATCTCCTTGTCAATGATGCCATTCAGGAATGCCATCTTTACATCCATTTCGTAAATCTCCACATCCTTTGCGGCTGCCTCTGCGAGGATTGTCCGGATTCTTGTGAACTTGACGACGGGTGCAAACGTCTCATCGTAGTGTTTGCCTTTCCGCTACGCGTACCCCTTCGCATCTAGCCACACCTTTTACTTCTCCATCTTACCGTCCTTGATGAGCTTCACTTTGAACACCCACTTGGAGCTGATCGCCTCCGCTCCCTCAGGCTGATCCACCAACTCCCAAGTGCCGTTCTCAGCAAGGGATGCAAGTTCAGATTTTATTGCTTTGTCCCACTGCTGCCCGTCAGGCCATGCAAGCGCCTCTTGCACGGTTTTTGGCTCCGTTGCGGCTGCCATCATGCACCGTGCCCTGCTGACCCAGCGCCCCGTGCTTGCGTCATACCGCTTTACCGCATTCCGCTGCCTTCGGCTGTGACGCGGCGACCTTGGTGACGCTTGTCGCTGGTCCTGCTGCTGCCTTGCTACAACGTTGTCCTTGGCTGCTGCATCTTGCGCTCTTGCGACACTTGCACCTGCTGCATTGCCCTGCTGCGCTCCAGCACCGTTATCCTTCGAGGCATCGACCTCTGCAGCTGCTGGCTCCTCCTCACGCTCAAGGAGTTGGAACCACTCCCCCCTGCTTTGGAGAGTACGTTGTTGCTGCTGCTGCAATAGCTCTGTTGCTCATCAAATGTGATGTCTCGGCTGGTGATGACATCTTGTGTCCAAGGATCAAAGAGGTGGTATGCCTTGAGCACACTCTCGTACCCAACAAACGCGTACACCTTTGCATGCAGGTCATGTTTGGAGTCTTTTCTTATCGCGGCCTGCACCAATGCGTACGCCTTGCACCCAAACGCCTTCAGGTGCGCCACGCTTGGTTTGCGCCCGCTCCAAGCCTCCTGCGGTGTCTTCCAACCGCCTTTCCCCTTTAGCACTGCCGTTGGGGTGAGGTTAGTGATATAGCACGCTGTGCTCACGGCCTCGGCCCACATACTCCTAGCAGTTTAGCATCCACGAGCATCGTCCGCGCCATTGTGAGCAGCGTCTGGTTCATACGCTCTTCCACGACAGTAGATTGTGCCGTGTACAGAGTGGTCGGCTGCCACTCAATCCCCAGCTCCTTCAGCCACCCTCCAGAGCCCACGTACTCCCCGCCATTTTCGTTGCGTAGTGCTCTGACCTTGCGGCCAGTCTGCCTCTCCATCACTGCAACATACTTCATCAGCCGGTCCAGCATATCGCTCTTACGCTTCATGAAGTAGACATAGAGTTTTCTCCTGCAATCGTCGATGAAGGTGACGAAGTACCGCGCACCCCCAATGGACGGCCTCTTGATCAGTCTGCATACATCACTGTACACAACCTCAAGCAGGTTTTTGGCCCGCCATTGTCCGTCTTGTCAGGCTTGCGCTTTGCCTTGCCCACGATGCAAGGCTCACACTTGTGCTCTGCGGAATCTGCTGTTGCGTCTTCTGGACCGGTGATGTTGAGGCCGCGGACCATCTCGCGCTTTGCCATCTCCTGTACGACTGCGAGCGATGAGTGCCCCAGCCGCCGATGCCACAAGTGCAGGTCTCCTCCCCTGCCTTTTGCAAGGTTGACAACGCGTGCTGGCGGGTCTGCTGTGTCTTTTTCGAAAGGGGATGACCTTGGTCTCAACGATGTAGAGGCCTCCCTCACACTTCGCCTCGAGCACGACCTCGTTGCCGCCGTCCATCCGCACGACTGCACCTTTCCTGCGGAAAAGCACTTCATAGTACTTGTCTGTCAAGCGGCTTACAGTAAAAATGTCGGCCAGGCCGGGGACATATTGCACGATTTGGATAACACGCTACACCTTTTTACAACCAACCACCACCTCCACGTCCACATCACCTTGGCCGGCCGCAGGTTCGACCTTGTCGTTGGTGGTCACCATGGACTTAGCAGACTTGGTGTAGTTGATGAACCCCACCTTTTCAACTTGGGTATGCTCCTCCGCACCTGAGTCAAGGCACCTTCGGTTGGCGCCCTTCAGGTTGTGGTTCTTCGTGCCATTGAGGAGTGCCTCCTTGCCTTTGGCACCCTTGCCGCCGGCGTGCGCCTCCTCCCGAAACTCCTTGGCCCAATGGCCCTCCTTGCCACAGTTGTGGCATGCACCCCTCTTGGCGCCCTTCTTGCCGCCGCCTTTACCGCCACCTCGCTTGCCGTTGCTGCTGCCACCCTACGTTTTGGCAACCAGGGCAGTTGAGGATGACAAGGTCTTGCCACCGCTCCAACGGTGTACCTCGTTGCGGATGTACTCGGCGATTGCGCCGCAGGTGAGTTTATTCTCCTCCCAACCTCCTAGCACGGTGGTGAGAGGACCCCAACTGTCTGGTAGAGCCATGAGGAGCGCCATCGCCTGCATCTTCGTATCAATCTTCAACTCCACATCATTGCATTACGAGGCAAGAGACTTGATCTGCTGCATGGCGGAAATGACGTCCTCACCCTCCTCGATCCACACCGTCAAGAGTCGCTTCATTGCAAAGATCTTGTTGGCTAGAGATGTTGACTAGTGAATCGAGCAGAGCTTCTTCCACGCGTCAACTGCCACGTGGTAACCCTGGATGTAGCGCCAGTGAGATTCATGCAGCGCCGACAATAGGAGCATCAGCGTCTCCATGTTTTTCCTAGTGAAGGTCGTCTTCTCCTCATCCGTTGCGCTTGCATCTTTAACCTCCGTGCCCTTCATGAGCTCTAGCAATCCCTTGTGTGCGAGGTAGATCTCAAAATGCATCTCAAAACGCCCATGTACTTTTGGATGGGCGAGGACTCCGTCATCTGTGCCATGTTGAACTTCTGCAATGGACAGTCTCAAAGCGCGACGGCGATGTCGTCCGGAGCGACACTCCCGTGCGTTACGAGAACCGTGAACATCTTGGCAGGCAGATCAGGGCAGTGGGCCCATAATCCTTTGTCAGGAATGCTGTCCTGATGTGCCCTGAATCACCTAAGTGTACACGGCTGCTTAGTGCAAAGAGACTTCCAAGGGGGTGTGTGCTTTGGGTCGCCACAACACCAAAGGAGCAGAATTCTGGCAGAATACAGATCCCTTTGGACGTGATGAAGGGGTCCCTTGCTTCTACGCACCTCGACCACTTTTGGGTCGAGATTGATGATGGGGTGTGACATGGTTTGGAACCTGTCCGTGGACCTGCAGTCAATGTTTTGACAAAACAAAGTCCCTAAGTAACAAAGTAT
>SZWC01016614.1:22511-35837 GCA_023375785.1 Penium margaritaceum | reverse complement strand
ATCCCTTTGGACGTGATGAAGGGGTCCCTTGCTTCTACGCACCTCGACCACTTTTGGGTCGAGATTGATGATGGGGTGTGACATGGTTTGGAACCTGTCCGTGGACCTGCAGTCAATGTTTTGACAAAACAAAGTCCCTAAGTAACAAAGTGTACTAGTGAGTTTTGGATGTCGAGCAAAGATTTTGGCCAAGTCCTTTAGTAGAAATTTGTATTACTGGATCCAATGGGTATTATCCACCTGATACCTTGACAGTCTTCCGGAGCAAAATCCCCAAATGGACATTTTGTTACTCGTTCTAGTCAAATTTTCACCGGAAGTTGAGTCGCGGCTGGCTACCAGAGACACCGCACACACCCAAACTTTGGAAGGTCATATCTCTCTCATTACTTGTTTGATTCCGCTGAAACAACTTCCACCGAATTCAGCAACTTGTCATTTTTAAGGGAAATTCTTGATTTTAGTATCCAAGCAAGTTTTTAGCTACTGGATCAAACTGCAAGGATTTTCCTGTCTCTGGTGGCTCGCCGACGCCTCTGGAAACTGCACTTGGGCATGAGGAGGGGTATTTTTTCAGCAGCAACAGTCTGTTTCCAATTTCATAGGGTCTCTAGGCATTGTTGCCAGTACTCAGCTTAGGGCAAAGGATTTTGAGACACCACCACCCCACCTTGAGCTTGTACAATTTGCGTACTTGCTTGAGATGGTTTCTTGCCATTGGGCTCAGGGTGAGGGTCCCTGGCCCTAATACACCATTGAGTACGGCTCCTTCATTAACGAGCAGTTGTTCTATCTTCTGATCGGTTGGTGGCCAGTAGCCGATGAGAGCTATACGGAAGCCTACGCATCTTTTGCACAACTTTTACGGCTAGTGTCGCTGCTGTTACTGCTCCAAACGTTACCGAAGTTGTCGTGAAGCTACTACTTTTGCTGTGGTGCTACTGCGCTACCGCGTTGTGACTATCGCTACTATTGCGTGCTGCTACTATGATCGTTGCAAGCTGCTTTTGCGGTTGCTGCTGCTGTTGTTGTTGCTGTTGCCGCTGTTGTTTTTGCTACTGTTGTTGCTGCTATTGCGGCTGCTGCTACTACCGCTACTATTGCGCTATTGTAACCACCATTGTGCACTCCTCTACCTTCCATATTACTGCTATTGCTACTTCTGCTGCTGCAAATGCTGTTGCTGCTGCTACTGCTCTCGCTGTGGCAAGCAGCAAGCAGAGGTGAGGAGTTGGGTTTTTTTCCCTTCCTTCCTGGATCTCCGGTTTCCGGGTTTGGCGGCACTGATTCTACAACTGCTTATGTGGCTGCATTCACTTTAAAGGGTACACTAACGTGGCTGCACCCGACAGGAAGGGTATAGAGGGGAGGATGTAGAGAAAATAAGAATGGGGAAGCAACAGGGAAACTTCCCTGCTGCGTGGCGGTGCCGTTGTCACATGTGTCCGATCCGCCATTGGCATTGTGCTGCTATGCATTGGCCAGGTGACCGCCTCCGCTGCCACCGTCCTGGGGTCAATGCCTTAAAACAAAACTTCCGTAGCATTCCACCGCGTCTAGAGAATTTCAAAGCCGCCACCAGGCGAGGCCAACTCTGCCAGGAAAAATGTGGCAGAGCTTCCCCTGCACTGGCGTACTTGGAAATCTACCAACACTGACTAGCACCTATAGGATGATGCCGCTGCTCAGTTTGCTGCATTCGCTACGCTACGGTTCTAATACCAAGCTCAAAATGATGTTGTGTTAGTCCAGGAAAGACTATTTTATGCTGCCTCACACACTTGGACAAAAGTGTGTGGCCTGATGTTTCCAAACTTAGCGCTTGAGCAGCGCTGGCTGCTCAGCTATGAGAGGGAACACCCAAACTCATAAGTTAGTGCCAAAAATGTAGTACAAAGCAAGTAATGACTGAGTTGACAAGAAGAATGAGGTTTGGTGAGAGACCCTTCCCACACTAACCTAGGCCCTTGCCTCTGTGAGGCTTGTTACTCACTATACCAACCAATCAGCAAAATGCACAATTTTATAGGCTATGGGGTTCTCTCGGTGAGCCCTGTCAGAGGACTGACAGCCCCAAATCCGGGCATTGTTCATCTTTTCTTAAAGCTAGACCATACCAAAATATGCACATTGCTGACGCAGTTGTGCATTCAGAATCAACTAGACACACGAAAGCAGAAAGATCACACACAAGAGTATGGCTGCCTAGGCCTAGGCAGATATCATGCTACAAAGAGCACTCATCCATGAATTTCGGTGGCATGAGCGCCGGTGGCTGCTGTCAACAGAGTTGGGTACGCACTACTACCAAGTGGGAGACTCCACACAAGGAGAAGGGAGCCACGTCTCTCAAAATGGTGCAACGTCCTCTCCATCGCTCACCGCCCGCCATCGTGAACGTCCGCCGAGTCAGTCATCTGCACGGGCATGTACACCAGTGGAGAGGTCACAGCACAGACCAGTGAGACAGTTCACATACAAATCACTACACGGAATTTGGTTGAACTTGTCAAAAACTTCTGGAACAGAACACTGGAGATCGGGGCACTTGGCAAGGTGGCGTAAAATTCCTGAATTCGTCATGCGGTGGGCCATGAACGTAACAGTAGAAATGTCCACTTGCAAAGTTCAGGGACTCTTGTATGTTAGGGACATAACATTGATATTCTTGAAGCCTCACTGCCTTCTTGGAGGATCTTCTTGACACAACCACTTACGGCGCGATCTTGCACGCGTCGCTTGGCTCCAGAGTCGAGGACCCAAAATCTGCCTCATTGTAATTCTCGTCATTGTATGTATGTGCTCGAATTAAACAACACTTGTCATCAAAGTAGACTTACTGCTTCATACAAGTTATAAGTTTTATTCTAATTCCTTGAAAATTCTGATGTTCACCACCTCATCCCTGTGAACCACCTATGTTCCACTCCGCCTAACCCACGTTTTGCTTGGCGTAACAAGAATGGTGGACACTACGGAGAATGCTTAGAATGGGAACTTCTAAAGAATGGCTTTGCCGGAATGTGTTACGCCGGACGGAGCGCAGATGGTGAACAGGTAGAAGTTCCGAGGCAAAACACGATCTAGAATTTGGGACACTTGAGCAATTCATCACTAGCGGTAAGTGTACTTCGATGGCAAGTGCCAAAACAATCGAACATGTATGTACAAGTGACAACTTACGAATGAAACATAGTCGAGATCGTTGGGTCAGATGTCGAACGACGCGTGCGGAGTCGCGTCATGAGTGGTCCAATCCGAGATGGTGCGCTGAGAAATCGGGGGTCTTCAAGAATGTACGGTGATGTTGAAGATACGCGATGCATCTCTATAAATCCAAGTTCGTCGAAAGTCGTCAAGAAGTTCGAAAGGTCGTGTCAGTTCTGTTTGTAGGTTCACAAGAGTGATCAAAGCTGTCGGAAGGTTTGAGAATATCCACTGAGGGCGAGGCAGTTGGCCAGTTTGCCCTCGGCCGTTGGAGTGAGTATCGCGGTCCTCACGGCCCAATGGGCTGGTTGTGTAACAACATAAATGCCCACTCGAGAAGATTAGGGAATCGTGTACATCTGGTAGGTAACACTTCTCCCCCTTTTGGCCACGACGTCCCAGTGCGCGTGTACTTGTGGCCTGGAGACGGCGGTAGTAGCCGTCGATGAGATGACCAAAGCCTTGGAGGTTGTCGTAGGGTTCCCAACTGTTATGCACGACGTCATAGCCGTGCCACTTGACGAGATATCCTGCCATCTTTCCTCCTCATTGATGGCCGAGGATGTCCCCCGTGACGTACTCCGTGTCTTTGTCCACTTGAACGGGAGGCGGAGGTGGGACATCTCTGCCAGAGAAGTTCTCTCTTGGGTCTCGGTAGTGCTTGAGTCTGCTGACATGGAACACCGGATGAACTTGCATAGTGTCGGGGAGTTTGAGTCGCGCAACCACAGGGGTTTGCATGCGCTCGATCTCAAACGGTTCCAACCATTGGGGTTTGAGCTTCGAACAGTCAGATCTGCGGAGTTTAATTTCTGGCAAACTAAGGAGGACTCGATCACAAGCCGTGAAGATGTCGTCGCTGCGATACTGGTCAGCTGCTCACTTTATCATTGCTTGTGCCTTTGTGAGGACTTGCTGTGTTTCCTCCCAGACGGTTGTGAAGTCTCGTCGTTTAATGTCGACTACTGGAATACTACTACGACTCTACAATCCGGCCGGTGTGGCAGGAAGTTTGCCATATATCATTTCAAATGGGGTTTTACCTGTTTCGGTGGAAACTGCCGAATTATATGCAATGTCGGCGGTCAGGAGTTTTTGTGCCCAATCCTTCCCATGAGGTTCGCATAGTGTTCAGAGCAGTTGTTTGAGCGTTTGATTTGTCCGCTCGGTTTGACCGTCGGTTTTAGGATGGATTGCCGTTGAAAGTTGAATCCTGCTTCCGTATTGAGTCATCAGTTTTGCGCCAAAAACGGTTGGTGAATTTACCATCTCTGTCGCTCATGATGGTCCTCGGTACGCCATGTAGCCGCACGATATTGTTTAGACACAGCCGTGCTGTTCCTTCAGCGGTGACGGTGGTCGTTGTCGGGATGAAATGGGACATTTTTTAAAACCTTTCGACGACCACGAGGATGGCGTCATATCCTTTGGGCGTGACCAGTTGTCCGGTGACGAAGTCTGTGGAGATGTCTGCCCATGGTTTTGTTGGAACAGGAAGCGGCTACAGAAGTCCGGGTGGCCTTGTGCGACGACATTTTTGTCGCTGACATGTTTCGCAGGTTTTGCAAAAGTTAGCCACGTCAGATTGTATCTTGTCCCACCAGTGGTTTTTTGGCAGCTTTTTTAGCGTCTTGTCCTCGCCAAAGTGAACACCTGGGCCGGTGTCGTTGCACTCTTTGAGTAGCATGCGACAAAGTTTGTTGTTTGGGGGAACGGCCACCTGGCAAGTGAAACGACGTCGCCAGCAAGGTGCGTCTAACCAGAACTTGGTTTTGTCATATCCGCCGTTTTGGTCATAGCCTCGTGCAAACAATGGCTCAAGGTAGGGATCTTGCTACAATTGTAGGGTTGCGAAATCAGCGAAAGACTGCATCTGTTGGATTTTCCTGGCCGGAACTCAATTTTGTAGTCAAACCCGGACTCAATGAGCTCCATCCATCGGGTTTGACGCCGACTGAAATTCTGCTGCGTCTTCGAATACTTCAACGCATGGTGGTCGGTGTGCACAATGCATCAGCGACACTCAAGGTAGCATCGCCACGTCTTGACAGCTAACGTCTCCCTTTCAAGGACCGCGTAGTTGAGCTCCGGTCCTTGCAGCTTTCGAGACATGTAGGCGACCGGTTGTTCGCCGTTGTTGTTATCTTGAAGGAGAATTGCGCCAATGGCTCGGTCTGATGCATCCGTAGCCATGACATAGTCGATCATCGAACTGGCTAATCGTAGGGCTGGTGCCGAGGTCAGAACGTTCCGCAGAGCGGTGAATGCTTGTTGTTTGCTGTCTCCCCACCGCCACTCATTTTCTTTTAGAGTGAGGTTGGAAGGAGGCGCTGACACTCGCACGTAGTCCCTCGTGAATTACCGGTATTAATTGTAGAATCCAACAAAAACTTGAATTTCTCATTTTTTGGTCGGCGTCGGCCAATCAACGACTGCTGCCACTTTTTTTTTATCCATGGTGATCCGCCCACCATTGATGACGTGACCCAAAAACTTGATCGAGCGACGACCAAAGTCGCATTTTGAGAGCTTTCCCAAAAAAATACCTCTTTGTAAAGCTTTGAAGACTTTTTTGAGATGTCCATCGTGCTCCTCCAAGGTGCGGCTGTACACCAGAATGTTGTCGAGGTACACCACGACAAAGTCGTCAAGGTACAGATAGAAAATGTTGTTCATTGTCGCCATGAACGTTGCTGGAGTATTTGTGAGTGCAAACAGTATAATCGTGAACTTGAAGGGCCCGTAGCGAGTTCATAATGTTGTTTTCCCGATGTCAATGGCTGCCACGCGTTTTTGGTGGTATCTGTTATGTAAGTTGATTTTGCTGAAAATCCAGGCTCCTCGGAGTTGGTCGAAACGTTCGTCGGCTCGAGGGAGAGGGTAGCGATTCTTGATCGTAGCATCGTTCAACGCCCGATAATCCACGCACATCCATACCTTGCCAGTTTTCTTTTTCACAAATAGTACTAGTGCTGCGTATGGTGACATGGAAGGGCGCATGAACCCCTGACCAAACATCTCGTCGAGTTTTTTTTTTCAGCTCGGTCAGCTCGTGATCGCTCATCCAATAGGCCCCTCAGATGGTAGGTCGGCTGCACGGCTTCAGTGCGATGCAATGGTCGATGTCTCAATGAGGAGGTAAAGTTTTGGGAGTTGGTGAAGGAATATGTTTGCAAATTCCTTGATCAGTGGTGCGAACTCTTCGGGTACCATTGCAAACTTTGTCGAGGCCAATGAGGCTGATAAGGCCGATGAAGAGTCAGCTACTGACACTTCGTATTGGCTTACAAAGCCGCTTCTCCTATTAGCTCGAGATGGTTGAGCCACGCACGAGCTCCTCTCCGTATGTAGTGCTTGGCCACGTTGAGCGGTATCGGTTACATCGGTTGTCGCTTGATGGCTTTTGCGACATCCTGTGCTGCTTACACCTCTACTACTTCCGTTGTCGGCTTCCGTCCTATAGGCAGAAGTTTTTTTTTGGCGTCGTCTATCTTCACGTAAACGTCGACGTTGTTCAAGTCGACTTCCGGATTATGCTGGTACAAAAAAATCTCATCTGAGGATGATTTTGTGATTGCTCATGGGGCAAGACCTCCAGACCGCTACATCCCGAAGATCTCCCACTCATAGTCGTAGTGGTTCTCGGAGCCTTCGTATCCGTAGTCTCCAGTCGATGGTTTTCCCTTCAAACACCCCTCGTTTGGTTTGCAAACTTAGCTTGCGAACCATGTCGTTGCTTAGGAAGTTGTGTGAAGCTCCATCTCGTAGTGCCCGTACCGTTCTGTGACAGTACTTTTAGCAGCATTGCTGGTTGGTCGCCCTCGTACCCCTCGTCAAGCTTTGCAATCGTAGAAACATTCTGCGGTGATGTGGGCTGTTCAGATGGGCAATTGTTCAGCGCAGATAGTTCCTCGCAGACAAGGGTAGCACCTTTTACTCTTGTCCTTTGTCATTTCCCGACTGATTTTTCTGCGACTTCCCCCTTTTTTTGGATTTCTCTTTGCTGCGACAGTTTCGAGTGAAGTGCTTGACTCTTTTGCACTTGTAGCAGTTGCGCACATCTCTCTGGTTGACGGTGTCTAATTCCATTGGAGTCAAGGAGTCCGTTGACTAGTCCTTTCCATTTCCACGATGATTGTGATTAAGATGTTGCCATTCGTAGGATTCTTGGATCCGAGCGTTGTAGTCAGCGCTGTCGATCCTTTCTGCTTCTGCGATCATTCGCAACAAGTTGTTCGGGATGCCAAAGATGGCGATTGCTTGCCGGATGTCTCGCTTGAGGCCATTGTTGTACTGAAAACAGAGTTTTTTGGGGGCGATTTCACCTCTAGTGATGATCTCACAGAATCTATGTGTGTACTCCGCCACGTAGGACTCCTGACGCAGATGTTGGAGTTTGTAACTTGCGCCGGACTTTTCATGTGGTCGTCCAAAGCGTGTGAGCGTCGTGCACGAGAATTCGTTCCAGTCAATTGGTTGCATTATTGCGTCTTGCCATTGTGGGTTGATCTTCTCCAAGGGTAGAACGCCTGCGGTCGCTGATGTGAGACGGGCGCCGTGTGCCGCTGATGATGCTCCGCCAATCTCTTGCTGCTGTTGGATGGTCTCTAGGTCAGACCACCAACTTAACGTCGTGCCACGTAAAAGCGCGGCCGCGAGGTCATTTTTATTTTGTTCGCCGTTGACCCCAGCAGCGGTAAAGTACACCTCCAAACTTGTCAGCCACATCCGAACCGTTGGTCCTTTTGAGTTTGTACGATCGAACGGTTCTGGTGGAGCCGGAAAAGTATTGGGTTTGCTCGAGAGTTGGAAATCTCTCTCGACAAGCACCGCTTCATGAGCGCTTGCGTTGCGAAGAGCCTCCATTGCGACGATGAGTTGTTGGAGTAGGTGGTTGTTGATTCCTTTGAGTGCGGAGATCCTGTTCGCCGGCTTCTCTTTGATCCGCACCTGTTATCCCGTGCCACCTGTCGTCTCTGCTGTCGTCATTGAGGCCATCGGTAGGGGCGGCTGGTTCATTGCCGTCGGATCCGTGACGGGATCGGTCGCCTAAGCCGAAGGGGTAGCTCTAGCTGCTGTGAAGCCTGCCATGCCAGCATTTGTTGTCGCTTCGGGGTTCGCGTGCATCAGCATGATCTGCTCCATCGTCGAAGTCGTCGCCGAAGACCCACTGCTGGTAATCAGTTGCGCTCGCTCGCCTCACGTCGTAGTCGCGAATTCTGCAAAGTCTTGACGTGCGGGATGTGCTAAAGACTTGTGCGAGGTAGTCCTCTGAATGGGTGAAGTAGTCAGATGCCTCTCCAGCACCATTGCAAGTATTACGCGGAACGGAGCGTAGATGGTGAACAGGTACAAGTTGCAAGGCGAAACACGATGAAGACTTTGGGACACTTGAGCAATTCATGAATAGCGGTGAGTGTACTTCGATGACAAGTGTCGAAACGATCGAACATGTATATACAAGTGATGAGTTACGAATGAAGCATAGTCGACGTCGTTGGGTCGGATGTCGAGTGACGCGTGCGAAGTTGCGTCGTGAGTGGTCGGATTCGAGAAGGTCCGTCGAGAAATGTGGGGTCTTTGAGAATCGAAGGTGAAGATGCACGATGCATCTTTATAATCCAGATTCGTCGAGAGTCGTCGAGAAGTCGACCAAAAGGTCGTGTCAATTTTGTTCGAGAATATCTACTGAGGGCGGGGTAGTTGGCAAGTTTGCCCTCGGTAGTCGGCCGTCGAAGCGAGTATTGCGGTCTTCGCGACGCAATGGGCTGTTTGTGTAGTAACAGAAATGCCCACTCGAGAAGAATAGGAACTTGTGTACATCTGGTACGTAACATAATGGGGTTTTCTTTGAGGGGCATAATAACCCTTCTACCCAATACGCGAGGGGGTTAGGAATGCCCTACACGGCGCTTAAGAAATAGAACTCCCCTGCCCGGCGGTTTAAGAAAAAAACTAGACTGCCTGCTTGCTTCACCATGCTCGATCAGCGGCATGCGGTGCTCATCTAGCAAAGCGAGGTGGGGCATGTCAACCCTCTTCGCGATTCTCGCTCCCACGCGAGGATCGCGATTGAACGATGACCTACTGTGGTGTTTTTTTTGTTTGACAAGCAAACACCCTAGTTTGGTTTAAGGTTTTATATGCCTTGCTTAGGCTCCGCTCGCGCAAAACATAAAAGTCTCCATCAAACCAGGGGTATGCGTGTCGAACAAAAAAAAAAGTACAATAGGTCATTGCTGGATTGGGATCAAGAGGAAAAACCAGTTTCGAAATCAAGCGGAAGCGCTCATTCTGTTTTTTTTTTTTTTTTGGTTCAGCAAGCAAACCCCCCACTTTTTCTAAGCAAACCCTAGTCAAACTCTATCCCGAAATACATTTTGAGTTTAGGGTTTTAATTTTGCGCAGGCTCCTGCTAGGCCCCGCGATAGTGGGGCCTAGCATGTTCCATTTCAACGCATGGGGAGTCTTGGACCCCCCATGCAAACCACATGCAAACGCCCCCTCGAACTTTCACAAACCTCTCAAAAGAGGGGTTTGTGAATTTTAAGAAAGTTATGACGTTAGCATGCCGACGCTGCATTGCATGCAGCGTTGACATGCGTTTTTTTCTCGCTGTTCGGGGGTAGAGGAGTCTTGTTTTCCGAACGCCGGGTAGGGAAGTCTTCTTCTTACAACCGCTGGGTAAAGTAGTTCTAGTCTTCCTATCGACGGGTAGGGCACACTCGAATTTCGTGGGTGATCCCTACATGTACCCTTCTTCGAGTTTGCCCGCTGACATTCGGTCGATCGGGTTGCTGTCGCCTCTGGCCTTCAGACGCTCACGCGCTAGCGCTGCACTGAGGTCGAGCATTCCCCGCCGCCGCCGAACTGTAGTCGTGCTTTCCCCGCACTCGCCGCCTGCTTCTCTCGAGGCGCACTNTCGACGGGTAGGGCACACTCGAATTTCGTGGGTGATCCCTACATGTACCCTTCTTCGAGTTTGCCCGCTGACATTCGGTCGATCGGGTTGCTGTCGCCTCTGGCCTTCAGACGCTCACGCGCTAGCGCTGCACTGAGGTCGAGCATTCCCCGCCGCCGCCGAACTGTAGTCGTGCTTTCCCCGCACTCGCCGCCTGCTTCTCTCGAGGCGCACTACAGCTCTCTCTGTTCCGCCCGCCGCTTGCCGCAGACATGGCATTAGCGGCGCTCGACGCGTCGTTGGGTGCAGCCGCCCTGGCGCAGCAGCGCCACCAGTGCCAGCCCCCACCTGGACGAACGCGCCATGTCGTCCCTCCGGTCGTCGCCGTCTCCGCCTCTTCAGCACCCCCGCCGCGGCAGCAACACCGCCAACGGGTCGAGCAGCAGCAGCTGTTCCTGCGCATTCCGCGCCGCGTCTTCGCCGCCGCCCCCGTCACTCGCGCCGCAGGGGCCGAGCCGCCCGCCACAGCGGCAGCGGCATCACAAGCCGCCTCCGCCGCCGCGAGCAGCACCAGCAGCAGCCTGGCCAACACCCCCGCGGTGCCCTTCTTCGTGGCGGCCAGCGACGCCGACGACGCGGCGTCCGTGTCGGACTCCGAGACG
This sequence comes from Penium margaritaceum, assembly GCA_023375785.1. Lineage (NCBI taxonomy): Eukaryota > Viridiplantae > Streptophyta > Zygnematophyceae > Desmidiales > Peniaceae > Penium > Penium margaritaceum. The sequence goes on along the minus strand of SZWC01016614.1, from coordinate 25,067 downwards.
CACGAGCCGGCCACGCAGCTGAACCTGGCCGCGTTCCCCGCGTCGTCCGGCGTGTACGCCGTGTTCGACGGCAGCGGCACGCTGCAGTACATGGGCCTGTCTCGACGCCTCAACGCCAGCCTCGCCGTCCACGCCGAAGAAGTGCCCGAGCTGTGCCACTCCGTGAAGGTGTGGGAGGGGAGGGCGCGTGGGGAGGGGGAGGTGGGGAGGGGAAACGGGGGAGAACGGAGGGCGAGGGGGATGGGGAAAAGGGGGGCGGAAAGGCGGGAGTGAGAGGGGGTGAGATTTTGCTGCTCCCTTGCAAATTGCGTGAAAGGCTGAGCTGAGATAGGTTGTGGTGGGCAGTCATTGTGAATGGCAAGTCGACGTGTCACGTGGACTTGCCATTCACAATGACTGCCCACGAGTAGTGCAGTGCAGGAGGCGCACCAAGTCTGTCTCGCTGCTGACAAATCAGTGACGTGTAATTTCTTGGAGGGAATGAGAGCGAATGTGCGGTCACTGCTGCTGTGATCTAGAGGCACCTCGCCATGTTCCAACAGCTCTCGCCTGCACAGGCTGCTGCTGCCGTTGATGCTTCTTGTGCCGCCAATGGTGCTGGTTCTGGTGATGCTGTTGGTGGTGATGGTGGTGGTGGCAGCGGTGGCGGCAGCAGTGGCCGCAGCGGTGGCGGTGGCGGCGGCGGTGGCGGCGGTGGCGGTGGTGGTGGTGGTGGTGGTGGTGGTGGCGGTGGTGGTGGTGGCAATGTTGGTGGTGGGGCTGGTGCTCTGTTGTGCTCATTGACGTTCCCAATGGTGCTGTGTGGGTCCTGCTTCTGCTGTTTGCGCCAGTGTTGCTGCTCTCGGTGTCGCTGTAGAAAGCAGTGCAGGGTGGTAGATTTCGCTGGACTCCGTGTCCTCTCTTGGTGGCGTGTCGTGTCGTGGAACGCATGTGTCGTGTCAGGCAGTCGTTCTGTCGCAGCAAAGAATCTGAGTCTGCTTGCGTGCTTCTGCTGCTGTTGCTTCTGTTGCTGCTTTTGCTTTTGCTGCTACTGCTGCTGCTGCTGCTGCTGCTGCTGCTGCTGCTGCTGCTGCTGCTGCTGCTTTTGTCGCTGCTTCCGCTGCTGTTTCCGCTGCTGTGTGCTGCTGCACTCAAGCGCAGTGGCTGGTGGTGAATGCGCCGGACAAGGCCTCGCTGGTGGCGGCGTGGAAGGCGTGGATGGAGGAGCATGTGGCGGCCACAGGCAGCGCGCCGCCCGGCAACGAGAGCGGCAACCCAACGTGGACCACACGCAAGCCCAAACGCAGCAAGCCCGAGATCCGCCTCACACCCGGACCCAACACAAAACTCACCGTTCCTATGGAGGAGGTGTGTACATCTGTGTGTACGTGTGTGCCTGCCTGCCTGCGTGCCTGCGTGTGTGCGTGTGTGTATTGTGTGTGTGTTGTGTTGTGTGTGTGTGTGTGTGTGTGTGTGTGTGTGTGTGTGTGTGTGTGTGTGTGTGCGTCCGTGCGTGCGTGCGTACGTGCGTGCGTGCGTGCGTGCATGCATGCATACGTGCATGCGTGCATGTGTGTGTGCGTGCGTGCGTGCGTGCGTGCGTGCCTGCCTGCCTGCCTGCCTGCGTGCCTGCGTGCTTGCGTGTGTGCGTGTGTGTATTGTGTGTGTGTGTGTGTGTGTGTGTGTGTGTGCTGGTGGTGGTGGGTGGTGGAGACAGCACTGTGTGTGTGTGGATGTGTGGCGATCTTGCAGAACCAGCTTGGATTCTCGGCACATGCATTCGTGTTGCCTGCAGTGCAGCGCATTCTCAAACCCCAAACCTTAAATCTCACACCCTACGTCCCTAACCCTCAGTTTCAAGCTTTAAGTCCCAAATCTTGAATCCCAAACCCTAAGTCCCAAACCTTGAATCTCAAGTCCTGTTGGACCGTGTGCATTGGTGGGTCGCTGTCATGATGCGTTCTGCGCTGGTTATGGGCCATGCAGATGTCCTCGGCAGATCCTCCCCTGCCTGCTGCATTTTAGCACGGAGCGCACACGCAGCTTCATTTCGTTGTGTTGGACAGCAGCATGCCTTTGTCTATGTTTGTGCGTGCGTGCTTGTGTGCTCGTGTGCGTACGTGCGTGCTTGTGTGCTTGTGTGCGTGCGTGCGTGCGTGCTTGTGTGCGTGCGTGCGTGCGTGTGTGCGTGCGAGCGTGCGTGCGTGCGTGCTTGCTTGCTTGCCTGTGGACTCCCATGTGCAGCTGATAGACAAGCTGGTGAAAGAGCACCGAGTGGTGGCATTTGTGAAGGGCACTCGGTGAGTTTGGATGCAGCAGCTCACACCTGCCGCTGCTCACAAGCGCGCTGCACACAGCCTGTCAAGCTGTGCCCTGCCCTCCGGGGTCGGGACCAGGGAAAGAGTCCGGAGAGCTGGCAGGGCGCATGGTGGTGAGGGGTAGGGGAGGAGAGACAGGGATGTGGGAGGTGAGGGGGACGTACCCGGAGTAGGTCTTGTTGCGTCACGTTTTGTTTCATTGTGACTAGCTTGTCTCGTTGCAGCAAGGCACCTCCTCCTCAGAGTGTGTTCGTGCTCC
>SZWC01016614.1:5974-17385 GCA_023375785.1 Penium margaritaceum | reverse complement strand
ATGTATGATCCATGCATGATGTGATCGAGACCCGGACACCCGGAGATATATCCTGGGGTGACGACGAGACCTTGTTTCTGCATCTCTCTTGCATATGTTTGACACGTAGGTGTGTGATTGACTTCTTGCACGGTCGAGACCCAGGCACTTGGTGGGATGCACCATTGCCACAAGGAGACCCTATGCTGTGGTATGCTTGATCGGTGCTTGCTATGATTGGTTGCCTGAGCCATCCTTTCTTGCCTTCGCTCAAACATCGTTGTGTTGACAGTTGTGTCAGCCAGGGGGAGTGTTAGTGTGTGTGGCTTCCACTCGTCATGAGCGACGGCGAGGAGAGTGTTGGTTTGTGTGGCTTCCACCCGTCACGACCGGCGCCGATGGATTACCCACATACCCACATTGGGGGTATATGGTGGAGGAGAGCGTGACGACACGAAAAGCCTTCGGAGTGTCCCGAGACTTCTCTACCACGTACGATAGCGCTGGCGATACACGGTTGATGCGCTCCGGTAGCCCTGTTGGATCGTCGGTAGCTAAAAGAGTTTTCTCGGTGGGTTGAGACCCGCGCACCCGGTGGACTGTACCGGTGCGACGAGGAGACCCGGTGGCTGTACTAGCGCTTCCGATGTTCGGAAAGCTATTTTGGATGTCTGGACGCTAAATTCGAGATTTTCTACCACTGCTCGTATTTTCTCGGCGGTCGAGATCCGAGCACTGGGAGAGTTGTTCCGGTGCCTCGAGGAGACCACCGTTATTGTTATAGTGGTGTACGCAGCGTGTTCTCTCCATTGACTCGTTTGGGTTCAGGGGGGGTGACGGGGCCCAGTGCAGCTTGCTGTCGGCGTCCCTATATAAGCCCGCTAGGGGCTCATTTGTACTTTCTCCTTGTTCTTTTATATTCAGAGTTCCAGACTTAGCCAAATTCATGCAGTCTTGCATCGTACTCACACACAGAGCTCATGTTTCTTTTTACATGGGCCTGCATGCCCTAAAATGTTTCCAATTTGGTATCAGAGCACAAGAGGGCGTGTGAGCATCAGAAGCAGCAGTAGTGGGCGAAATGCAGAGAAAACGCGCCACGTGGCACCATGCCAGCAACAGCGTGAGGGAGCGCGACGCGACTGCACGTAAACGCCACAGGGGCGATGAGCCGCGCACCGTAGCATTAACAACTACGGCGACAACACCAACGGCAGCGGCAGATGTAGCGGCCGCGGCAACTGCATTGCCACGCAGCAGGAGCAGTGGCGGCAATGCAGCCGCTCATAGCAACACCAGTCGCGACGGTAGCAGCAGAGCAGCGGCTAGCGCTAGCATTCGCAATAGCTGCATAGGCAGCAGCAGCAGTACTAGCAGCAGCCATTGTGCCGTGGAGGGACAACAGCAATAGCAGCTGTAGTAGCGCATCAGCCGTTGCAGCAGTGGCGTCAGCAGCAGCAGCATATAGCACTAGCAGCAGTAGCCATTGCAGCAGCGGCGGCAGAAGGAGCAGCATGCAGCAGTGACCGCAATAGCAGGAGAGTGCAGCAACAGCAGTAACGGCGTCAGCAGTAAGTAGTAGCGGCGGCAGTAGGAAGCAGCAGCAACAGCAGCGCTGGCAACAGCAAGCAGCAGCAGCAGCTGCTGCATAGAGCAGTAGTAGCAGCTGTTGCATAGAGCAGTAGCAGCAGCAGCAGTAGAAGCAATAGTAGCAGTAGAAGCAACAGCAGCAACCACAGCTGCTGCACCTGCCACTGCAGTAGCTGCTGCTGCTGCTAGGAGGGCCTTGCAGCCCTCCTCTGAGGGAGGGGGCCTATGAGGGGGCCCTTCGGCCCTGTTCGTCCCCCTCCCCTCTTCTCGAGGGGGCCCTCGAAGGGCTCCGTCGAGCCCCTCTAAGAGGCCACTCAGAGGGGCCCATCGGCCCTGTCGGCTCCGTCGGCCGACCGACAGAGGGGCTGACGGCGGAGAGGGACGGACCCCCTCTCGTTCCCTCCTCGCTCCCTCCTCCGTCCTCCCCCCCCCACACTCGCTCACTCGCTCGCTCGCTCAGCGAGCGAGCGTGCACAAGAGGGAGGGCCGGACAAGCCGAACACCCCCCCTTTCCTTATCTTCTCCGTTCGCCCACCTTTGGGGCATTTGAGAAAAGGGGGGCGAGTTACAAAGATACAAAAAGGGGTACGCCTGAAAGCGAGTGGAAAAGGAATAAAAAAAGAGGAGCGAGGGCTGAAGGCAAGTAGAGGGGAAAAAAAAAAAAACAATCGTACAACTACTACCGACGCAGCAGTAGGAGCTGTAACAATACCAGTATCGGGTGGATTTGCAACGACTACATAGTGGGACTGCGCCAGCGCTTGCAGTTTTGCCTTCTCAGCCGACAGCGGATTGTGCGTCGGCGGCGATCTCCGCTTCGAGACGCATCCTAAACCGGCGTCTTCATGGGACCCGTGGATTGGTGCGCGCATGTCACTCCGTAGGTTCAACGGCAGATTCGAGTCTTTCCATCTCCAAGGGCTGGGTCATCTACCGCTTGGAGCAGCAGCCACACCTGCAGCCGCCACCCCTTTTCCTCTTGGAGCACTCTTTGCTCTATTAGTAGCAACATCATTAGTAGCCACAGTTAGTTAGACTCTAGTCTTCGGGCATGTTGTGGTTGTGCAGCTCGTCCCGTGTGGTCACGTTTGCTGACCCGGACGTCGTGACCTCTAGGAGTGACAGTACCTACTGGCCTCACTCTCTCCCGTGGCTTGGTGTTTACCACCAAGAGTAGGTGCCCTCCGTACCTATCCATTGTCCAGCGCACGAGATGAGTGCGCGGACATCTGAGTAGGCACCCTGCGTGTTCGAGTGTTTTTACTGTGGTGATGGACGTCATGGTTGGCGTAGCTGTTGGATGCGCCTAGCATCCATCCTGTTGGCTTCAGCCTCGTCCGAGCATGCGTCCTCCACAGCATGCGGATCTGCCAGCATTGGTAGATTCCCTAGCTGGACCTCTGGCGACCATATTCCCCGAGATTCACGGCCTGAGGCAGATGATGCAGCGGCTTTGTGACCTCGTTGTCACCGAGCATGCTTCTGCTCCTCATTCGTCGACGGCCTCCTTGACCACATATCCTTGATCCTCTCTTTCTTCCTCATTTGATGGTGTCCCTTCAGCTTCACTAGTCGGCCTGCCCCAGGCTTCCACCATCCTCTCGATCCTCCACTCTCTTGTGACCACGACGCCACCTCACGATGACATGTCTTCATGCAGACGTTCCAGTCGTGTGTCCCCACGGCGTCGGTGTCAGCGCTCCACACGCTGGACTTGCGCCGGTTTTGATACATCCTCCACTTCCTCGGCTTCCGTTGTTGTACCTGTCGAGGGGGAGCGTAGTCATCGCGCATTGCCTGTTGTGATCGTAGCGACAAGATCTGCACTTGCGCCAGGTTGTGGTGCCCCAGCGTCCGCTCAAGCATACTCAGATAATACGGTGACAGCACATGGCGTGGAGTCTGATCCCGACAAGGGGTTCATGGTGGAGACTTGCCTGCCATCGTCCAGGCTAGATCCAAATCTTCCACAACAGCAGCTGACATCAAGAGGAGCGCAAGCACGGCGTCCTTGGACGGTGCCACTCGCGGCTCCGTCTGGTGGAGGCCCAGGGGTGGCACAGGAGTCCCTTACGGATCAGGATGCATCTACCGGACTTTTGGGGGAGAGTGTGCAGACGACTCACACTAGTCCGGCGGGTGTTGGAGTACTTGGGACGTGCATGTCACCGAGGTCGACATCCACGCTGGGGTAGCAACCGAACATTCTGCAGCAGTAGGTTGCATCAAGAGGAGTGCATGTCCCGCGTGCCTTGGCGATGCCAATCGCAACTCTGACCGGTGGCGGCTTGGCGGTGGCAGAGGAGTCCCTTGCAGATCAGGATGCCCCACACAAATTTCTGGGGGTGTTAGTACACGCGACTCAATCCGGCCCGACAGCGGTCATAGTGCATGAGCAAAGTCGATTNCACTCGCGGCTCCGTCTGGTGGAGGCCCAGGGGTGGCACAGGAGTCCCTTACGGATCAGGATGCATCTACCGGACTTTTGGGGGAGAGTGTGCAGACGACTCACACTAGTCCGGCGGGTGTTGGAGTACTTGGGACGTGCATGTCACCGAGGTCGACATCCACGCTGGGGTAGCAACCGAACATTCTGCAGCAGTAGGTTGCATCAAGAGGAGTGCATGTCCCGCGTGCCTTGGCGGTGCCAATCGCAACTCTGACCGGTGGCGACTTGGCGGTGGCAGAGGAGTCCCTTGCAGATCAGGATGCCCCACACAAATTTCTGGGGGTGTTAGTACACGCGAATCAATCCGGCCCGACAGCGGTCATAGTGCATGAGCAAAGTCGGTTGGCCGGTCTTTTAGAGGTTGAGGCATTCTTGAGAGCAGCAGTTGTGAGAGATATCACTGGGACATGTACTGCAACAGACTCAACAGGCTTCACCATGTCATCTGCGCTACCTGAGGACCAGCTTCAGCGTGAGGAGTCGTCAATGTTCCCAGTGTCTCCGGGTTCCCGTACACACAACGGAGCAGCAACATACATGACAGAGTCAGATGGTGGTCCTCACTCTATCATCGAGCAGGTGGCAGCGACCAGTCTTCCCGGTGAGACAGTGCGTGAGCGTCAGCTGCGCTTACTAGTCGTCTTGACGGGCATTGTCGAGCCGGAGTCCTACACAACTGTGTCCACTACGGTGGTAGTTGAGGACAGTGGAGCAAATCCCTACACGTAGATGGAGTCACCTCGGCAACAGGAGCTGACATCTGCCCCTTCGTGTTCACCTGTTGGTGACCTTGCTGATCACATTGACGGTGAGAGTGGTAGTACTTGTACGGTTGACATCTCCACATGTTCCACGGACTCTGACGACTCCTCTTTCTCATTCTCTCTTGGCATGCGACCACTCATTCCTCGCATGATGGACACGAGCTGTGATGTGGATGCGACACCTGCAGCTGCATCCGATGTTCCAGCATCTGAGCACATTGTGAGCTTGGTTGACCCCTAGGAGGATGCAGCAGCACCAGTTCCATCGTCTTCAGCAGCAGAGATGCAGATGGAGCTGTACTCACGAGTTTTGCAGTCTGCATGTGCAGCATCCAATGAGGCAGACTTCATCCTCTGCGAGGTGGACATGGGCCACCTCCACATGTCCGTGGGAGATTACGCTGACTTGTAGGAGCGTGTAGTCATGCTACAACGGGAGGTGATGGCCGCGCGTGAGCAATTTTCAGAAGAGGGGAGCATCACTACTATTGACACGATCCTTCCGCCAGTAGCATTTGGCACACCCATACTCGGAGAGGATCTTGTACCAGCTTGGAGTATGACGTCCGTTGGAGACACTGTCAGAGGAGAGGTGAGCGTGCCTTCGGCTTCCGCCATCCTGGCTCCTGTCGACCCCATCATCGCTCCTCCTTCTTCTACTGCCATCATGCACCTTCATCCACCCGACTCACCTGCCCCATCGTCATCTTCATCCATGAGTGGTGATCCGGTTCGTCGCTCCAGCTCTCTTCTTCCGGTGGTATACCCCTGTGCCTCACGGTGCTCTAAGCCGCCTCGTAGGCCAGCTCCGCCACTTCATCCATGCTTGAGTGCTGCTCGCCCATTCCCTTTCCTTCCTCGTACACACATGCATCGCGGTAGATCAGAGAGAGGAGAGACTATGAGTTGGGACCCTTGGCAGTCACTCGAAGGCTAGTACACTCCAGGTGATGCAGATTCATGTGAGGAGTCGTAGCCGGAGATACCACTTTGTATTTGAGCTCGGGTGCCGACTCGCACGTGATAGGGGGAGCTATCTCTGCATGATGGACTCACCACATGACTCATCACCCAGGATCTGTTGAGCTATAACATCAGCATCTCCATCGAGGACATCATTGCCAGGTTCATCTGCCCAAGGGGAGTGTTGTGTGGACCTCGACCTGACGCGAAGTCATGGGAGATGCATGGTGAGGTCTATGCTCTGTTGTGAGCATCTATAGCATCTGGTGTGTGGCTCATGGTACGTGCCTGCACAGCTGCATGTGGATGGTAGCATACTGTTGGTCGAGACCCGGTCACTTGGTAGGTTGTACCAGTGTCACGAGGAGACCATGTGATCGTGTGTCTTGGTGTGTGGCTATATTGCGTGTGGCATGTGCACTCGGGTCTTAGTGATCGAGACCCGGACACGTGGTGAGTGGCACCCTTGTTACGAGGAGATCTTCCCATGATCCTGTGTTTGGATGATGATGCCATTGTGTTGGATTGCTCGTAGCGGTCGAGACCCGGGCCCAAGTACCGCCAATGTCACGAGGAGACCATCTTGTCCTCTGACACGTGTATGATGTGCATAACACTGGTTTGTGTGCGTGTGCATCACTTCTCTCATGGTCGAGACCCAGACACTTGGTGGGTTGTGCCAGTGTCCAGGGAGACCCTACATGGATAGCAGATGTGTGTGTATGAGAGTTCACTCATGCATGTTATGGCTTGCCATACGCTATTGTTCAATGCCTTGGCTCACTTCCTTCTGGCATTGACGGCCGTGTCTGCCAGGGGGAGTGTTGATTTGTGTGGCTTCCACCTGTCACAACCGACGCCGATGGATTACCCATGTACCCACATTGGGGGTATATGGTGGAGGAGAGCGTGATGACACAAAAGGCCTTCAGAGTGTCCTGAGACTTCTCCAGCACATACGACAGCGCTGGCGAGACACGTTCGATACGTTCCGGCAGCCTTGGTGGCTCGTCACTAGCTAGAAGAGTTTTCTCGGTGGGTTGAGACCCGTGCACCTGGTGGACTATACCGGTGCGACGAGGAGACCTGGTGGATGTACTAGCGCTTCCGATGTTCGGAAAGCTATTTTGGATGTCTGGACGTTGATTTTGAGATTCTCTACCACTGCTCGTGTTTTCTCGGCGGTCGAGACCCGGGCACTCGGAGAGTTGTTCTGGTGCCTCGAGGAGATGACCGTTATTGTTATAGTGGTGTACGCAGTGTGCTCTCCCCGTTGACTCGTTTGGGTTCAGTGAGGGTGATGGGGCCCTGTGCGGATTGCTGCCGGCGCCCCCACTTAAGCCCGCTAGGGGCTCATTTGTACTTTCTCCTTGTTCCTTTATATTCAGCATTCCAAACTTAGCCAAATTCTTGCCGTCTTGCATCGCACTTACACACAGAGCTCATGTTCGTTTTTGCATGGGCCAGCATGCCCTAAAATATGTCAAATTGAGAGCAGCGGTACAGGAGAGCGCGACGACATGGTCCTCGATGCGGACCCCGGAGGCACCGACGCGTCGACAGGTGGTGGACCACCCATTTGGAGCTGACCGACGAATGTCTGAGCGTCATGGATGCTGTCTCGGACCTCTTGCAGGTTTTTTGCAGCCTACCGTAGTGCCTTTTATATTCGCCTATTTTCTAGAATGAGATGAAGTGATAGTTTTATTCGACTATAATTTTGGGCATGGTAACTTCTACTCAGATTCATCCATGGGCATTTCATTAACTTTTGTGTTGGTTAATGGTTGAGCTGTATGTTCAGAACCCAGGTCTGTACCTCTAACTTCGGATGTTCGAACCTGAAGTTCGAGCCGTGGAAAGAACGACATGCACTTTCCACGCTTCACAGCTCGTCGTGGTTCGGCAGCGAGCATCGGACGGCGATCTGATGCTCGCAGTCTGCCATGGCTCGCGCGCAACCCTCCAGGAACTGCGCAAGATGACGTGAATTCTTCCACCACACACGTCCTGCAATTCCGGCGGCCGGGCATGAGCCTGTCCGCGGAACAATGTGTACCAAAGTGCGGACTTCATAACTTGGAGAGTGTTTCATCCAAAGAGCTAGATTTATTTTAGTGCCCGAGTGGACGAAGCAAAACAATTATTACAGGCAAACGTAAATTATTATAGGCAAAGAGGCACTACGGTATCCTTGATGCGGACGCAGCTGGCGCCGGAGCACCGACGATTGGTGGCTCCACCCACCAGCAGCTGCCAGAGAGCTGCCACGACGCACTGGGTGCTTGCCGGGGTGCTTTGCAGTTTTCTTGCACACGCTAGAGTTTTCTCGGTGGACTGGCTCTTGAGCCCGATTTGCATGTTTTGCATTGTCTGTCCACCAATCGGTGCCGGACTTATGCGTGTGACCAGTCGGAGCGGCTGGCTCAAGGTTCTGTATCTCTAGGTTCAGACAGTGTACCGTTGTGATTTGTCTGCGCAGAGTTACTGCCAAAACAGTGTTTTTAGGCCGATTTTATGACAGACCTTGCAGTGCCGCGTGCGACACCCGTCGTGCGTCGTGGCAGGTATTTATGTTGTGGACTTGTCATTTGTAATCCGACTCTGCATGTACTTGTTTATGGAAGTAAACTTGACACTGTATTTGTGTCGTCTAGCCAAACCCTTGCCGTTTTGATTGTGACCGATGTTGACGCCGCGAGCTGGCTGAGCGCTGACGCCCAGCCAGTGGCAAGCATGCTAGGAAGCTTCCTGAAATCTTCTCCGAGACATGATTTTGTCATTTCACTAGGGGAACGAGTGAAGGAAAAGATTTGCAACAACTGAACATTAAAGTAATCAAGTCACAACCTCATTTTCTTTCTCCACTCCCTCACCTTCAAACATCACATGGCCATAAATGCCATTGGTATGGCTCTGGTAGTCAGCCTGGAAAACCTTGTCGAAACCAGCCTTTGACCAGCTTGAAATGATGTTGCGTTAGTCTGAGAAAGACTATTTCATGCCGCCTCCCACACTTGGAGTGAAGTGTGTGGCCTCCTGCGTCCAGACTAGCGCCTGAGCAGCACCGACTGATCAGTTGTGAGAGAGAGCACTCAAACCCAAAAGTCAGCGCCAGACTTGCAATTGGAAGTGAGTAATGACTCAGTCGATAGCAAGAATAAAGTTTGGTGAGAGATCCCTCCCACACTAACGCAGGCCATCACCTATGTAAGGCTTGTTACTCAGTCTACCAACCAATCAGGAAAATTCACTATTTTCTAGCCGGTGGGGTTTTCTCGGTGAGCCGTGCCGGAGGACCGACAGCCCCAAACCCGGGCGTCATCCGCTTTTCCTAAAAAATGGACCGTACTAAACTATGCATGTTGTAAATGGAGTCGTGCAGTCAGAATCAGCTAGAAAATCACACACAATTGCTATGGCTGTCTGAACTTCTGTAGACCCTGTGTTACTCAGAGCAGCTGCCTATGGCTATCGGTGACATGAGTGACGGTGGTTGTNCGGGGATGTAGACGGGGTGCATGCAGGGGTAGTTGGCCGAAAGCCAATCACGAAAGGTGGACCTGCACCAGAGCTCGCCATGCATCCAAGACAAGGAGCATGTGGATGGCACCTTCCTTGAAACCGATCGCCTTGCACTTTGCCGAGTAGTAGGGTTGCACGACGCCTTGCAACCAATCCATTGTGGTGTCGCCATGGGCCCGGTGGTTTTGTGTGAAGTGAGCTTCCAACCAGCATATAGCCGCTCACGTGCATGCAGACCAGTCGGCAAACAACGCTTATAACTCCCTACAAGAATGAGCTGCATGGGCAAGAAGTCACCTGTTGCTGAAGTGCTCACGAGGAATGTTATTGCCCTCTAGTTGTCTAAGCCAAGGATAGAGACGTCGTGGGTCCCCTTTGCGGCTGGCACAAGCTGAATTGCCGCATGGTCAACGTTTAGCACAAAAGCGGGTAGAACTTTGTGCTGACTCCATAACGCTGCAGCGCGGAGGAAAAATTTCTTCACTTTCGTTTGCCTGTCCTTGGGCACCTTCTGAGTTGCTGTATTGCCTGCCCGCCGGGTCCATCCCATGTGCTCCTGCACAAAATTGCGGACCCATGACCAACCGACGACGCAGTCTTCCAAAGCTGCGAGATCATCCAGTGCGTATTGTGCGATGATCCAACGGATGTCGCGTCGGGTGTTCTTGCTGTTTAGCGGTGTTCCAGCTTCACGGGCTTTGGAGAGAGAGGATTTCATGGCGGTGACGATTTCAAGGTGGGAAGACAGGAACACAGTCTTTTCCCTGTGCCCGTGAATCCGTTCTTTTTTTTTTGTTAACGTAGTCAGCTCTGTCTTCATGGGTTGTGCAGCTGCAATGGTGTACCTCTCCTTCAGCACTTCTGTGTTGAGGTAGAACCAGCCAGCCACAGTGCTGAGTGCAAGCCAATCAAACACACACAGGCCGTCCGTAGACGCTTTACAGCTCTGTGAATATTCGTGTGACACTTGACTGCCCGGTAGATGGACGGAAAATTTCCACAACTGACCCAGTAACAGTACTGCCCACAACGACGTTTTCCACAGCTAGTAGCCTCCTCGGAGGTCATACGGGGGCTTACTAGAAGAAGTGCCATGCACTGTGTGTTGGTTGAATCGTCCGAGGCCTGATTGCTGGATGACGTGATGATGCTGATTTCACTGTCACTATCGCTGCAATCCATGTCGCTATCGTCGCTGATGATGGGACAAGGATGTTCCAGTTCTTGGATGCGGAGCGAACCCGGCCGCATCAGTTTGGTGACAGGAGGGGTACAGTGTCTCTTCGGCCGTGGCTCCTCCATGATGACGGCTTTGCCCTTTCCCTTGGGATCGGAGGTCAGTGGAGTGGCTGCATGGCCAGACGCCTCAGCTTTGCGAGACTCGGCCGTGCGGAAGCCTAGCGGGCATTGAGAAGGTGACACGTCGGGAATGACAGCGGCGATACAGAGGACGAAGGTTGGTCGTTGGTTGACAAAGCAGCAAAGGATTCTCTCACCTTGGGCTGGGATTGGCTGGTTGCTGGCAGGCTTTCTGAGTCGTCAAAATTCAGCTGCATTGGGTTTCCTTGGCCGTCCAACGTGGCGACGTGTCGGCTGAGGACGAGGAGCGATGGGGCGTCCAAGTTGGACTTGAAGATGGCTGACATGCTCCTCTAGAGAGATGACCTACAGAAAGCGCTCCATCATGGACAGGAGATGTCTGGCAGGTAAATGGGAGGACTGTAGGAGAAGACAAGTGGCAGAATGCAAAACTGACCGTATCTTCATGTCCAACCAGAAGAGCACAACAGATCCTGGCATCCTGTCTTGAAGCGTCGCACATCGGTGAGTAGCCATCAAATCCGCGATATCCGTTGTCTCCCGCGCAACAGAGGTCATCGAAATAAAGGGTCGTGGGAGAAATCCAATTGGCACCCGCGTTGAATCTAAAGTGTCAGATTTCCATGAATTCAACAAATTAGGACCACCAAAAAAATTCCATTGTCAAAAACCTAGTCAAAATTAAAGGCCAAATAAATGAAAAAAAAACTCGGATGTCGAATTTAAAGATGAGGGAGGGGGTACTTCCCAAAGTCTTGCATGATTTCAGTAAGGTACTTTCCTTAAAGGCTATATCGTGCACCCATTTACATGATATGGAT